>KL275684.1:24141-34272 GCA_000699545.1 Podiceps cristatus
TATAAACTATTTTATTAGCACACATTTCTGTTCCTCCTCCTCCTGGAGCCCCACCAGCACCACCACTGCCACCACCTCTCCCGATGGGCAGTCTGATAGGTGAGACTTTTGTCAATGCCAAAGTGATTGCAGTCATGCTGCATAATCAATAATCATCTCTTCCTAATGGACTTAGTGAGGGTGTTTTTTCTTCTGTAGTGGGGTCTACATGATTTTTAGTATAAAAATCAGTTCTGGGATTTTTTTTTTTGTTTCCTTGTTTTTAAACAAATCTAATTCCACTAATTTCCTGTGGTTAAAGCCTCTGAAGGTAAATGCCCAAGGTACAGGGAAAAGGCTGCCAATTACTTGAAATCTGTTTCCGATAATGCCAAGATGAAATTAGTCTGATCTGTAAGAACTCAAAATCACCTCTAATATTGGTATTCTGCTGTATCACTCCTGCAGCTGAAACTGAGCCACAACAGTTGCACTCTGGCTTAAAAATGGTAGCTGATGTGTAGGGTGATGTATGTGTTCTATCTTGCAGGCGTAAGGTGACGGAAAAGCAGAAGAGTCTGTCACAGTGGCTTGAGTTTGAGTCTGTAATGCTGCAGGCTGGTGGCAAACTGGAAAACTTGAGGATACAAACTAACAGTTCTGGAAAAATTTGCTTTAATTATTACATTTAGCTGTTAAGATGGGATCTAAAAGTAGTACTTTTCAAAACAGGCAGAAAAAATACCCCACTCTTCCCTATCACCGGCTGATGACAAAATTCATTGATTGTGTAATGAAACTAGCTTTGGAGGCTTTGACCCACATAACCCTTTGCACTTTCCCTTACTGAGGTGTTAAGCCAAAGTGACCTTGGGTAGTATCAGGACTGCAAACTTCTGATAGCACACTGTTTGTGTCTGTATGTGTGTGTGCATTTTTGTATATATTTTTATATATATATGTAAGATATATACATATGTATATAGCGGCACAAAACATTTTATTGCAAAACAATTTTTGCATTTAAAAATTACATTGATCCATGTGACCTCAACGTCTGAGTTTCATTAGTTTGCAAGGTGTGATTCTTTTCTGTCAGAGGTTAATCCAAAAGATAACTTAAATTGTTTTATTAGCCTTGACATTTGTGCAGCAAGCATATGGAAGGTAAAAATGGGTGTTCATCTTGAAGAATGAGTGACATGTCTTTGTCAGCTGGCATTAGTGATTCTGATTTGTTAGTGCAAATTCCAGCTATAACAAAGCACAGCTAGCAAATATGATTGATAAATGTGCCAAGTGTCAGAAGCTCATGACGTTTGTTTTACTTTTTTGTTAGTGTCTTTTTATATTAGGTTGGAGACAAGTTCTGGTTCGCAATGGAAAACATTTGCTTTGAGCAGAATGTGGTGTGGTTTTTTTTTTTTTTTTTTTCTGTGTGCTTTTTAATAAAGGGTATTGCATGTAGAATAATTGAGATATGCTTAGGAGCTGGAAGCTGATTCAATTTTCCAGTCCAATCCAGTCTCTCAAAGTAGTTCTCAGCATTTCTCAAATGCCCTTTATACAAGTGCTGGTTTATGTCGCTGTGTGTTTTTTCTCATTATTGATTATAGCAGGGATGTTTGTTTTCTGTTAATCTCCTGTTACTGGCCTTAAATTATTGGAGACCTGTAATCAAGTATTCCCCATGTTCTGGGCTTTTTTCTGTTTTCTGCATTCTATCCCAAGTGATGCTCTGCTTAAGTCTTTTCCTTGGTTCCTCTGGCTAATGCTTTTCAGCTGCTCCGAGTTCAGCTCCTGGTTCCCAGTATGGCACAATGACCAGGCAAATCTCACGACACAACTCTACCACTTCTTCAGCATCTTCTGGTGGATACAGACGGAATCCTTCTGTGACTGCCCCATTTTCTGCTCAACCTCATGTTAATGGCGGGCCTCTTTATTCTCAAAATTCAAGTAAGCTTCTGAGCTCTGAAATCACAAACTGTTTTGAGCAAAATGATTGTAAAAGCATGCATGGCTTTTTAATTCATTTATGAAGAGCATCAATCAGATTACTGCTTTCTTTCCTAAAACAGAAGGTAAAACAAACAAGAAAAAACATTGAAGTTGTACAGTGATTGCACTATATGCAATTATACTGTTTTCCCCTCTGACTTGTTTGCTGTTACTTATGACAAGAAATTATGATTGCCTATCTAATTATAGGCACGTTATACTTAGCGTTTCAGGTGTGCTTGGAGAACATAAATTAAAACCAGATTTTTTTTTTTTGCAGGAGACCTATTATGGTTGTAGTACATTCACTCCACTACTGGGCTAGTGGCAAGAGTACTGTCAGATCACAGTGCTCATGTAACAAACTTTTCCCACTACACAGTTCCTCCCTGTCTCTGTCTCTTTTCTAAATCCTCTCCTGATCCCAAGTTTCTCCTTTGTTCTTAGTTTTAAGCTTGACTATTAAAGAAGAGCTCAGTGTCTCTCTTCTTAGCAGATACCTCCTGTGTGAATGAGGGAAGGGTTGGCTGCCATGGGCAAGTGAGCAGGTCTTAGCAGCATCCTGCCTACCTACCCAACAGAGCAAACAAGATCCCCTGCAGAAAGGTCTGCAAAATAAGGATCTACTTGAGTGTTGGTAGAAAGCTGTTAATATCAGAAAACTTCCTGCTGTTTCCATAAATTTTGATCAGATACAGATAGAGGAGTGATAGTCCTCTAATGGTTTCCGTTGTTGATCTTCAGCATGCCAACTCTTTAAACTTCAGAGTGATGTTTCTTTTAAAAAGAAATGTTGATGTTTGGGCTGATGATCACTTTGGACCAGTGTTTGTTATCATGTAAATGCATATAAAATGTTTTGAGACAGTGGTGAAGAGTTTTCTCAGTGGTTTAGGAGTATTAGATTTATCAGAAAGCATTTTTATATGCATGCACACTACCTACTTTTTTTTTCCCAGTGTCCTGATATTCCTCTCGCTCTCTTACCCATACTGGCCCTTCATTTTCCTCCACACACTTGTTCCCCCAAATTAATTCACCATAACAACAGAAACTCCTTCCTGTTTGAACAGTTGTGTTCTGTTGAATAAACAGGGTTCTACTTCTGCAAATAGTTCAGTTGTGTTAAATGCTGTGCACACCACTGTTTCTGAACATTTACATTTGTGGAAAGCAATTTTTTGCTCAAATGCAGGTGCTGTTCCTTAATCTAGCTCCTCTGGTGTTTTCAAAATACTGTTTGTCAACATTTTTTTGAGCAGTATTTTGGGTGTGTGTGTTCTGTTTTCTTCTGTTTCTGTAACTGGTGATTTTTTTTTTATTTTTTTAATGCTACTGTCTTGACATTAAATCCAGGTTCCATATTTCCTTAAGGTTTTACTTTTCATGCTAACAAATATTCTGGTTTTTTCGTAGATGTTTACTTCAATTTTGAGATACCTGTTTGTTCTCCCTTTTTTATTGATCATTTCTCCCATACAGTTTATTTGATTGTTTTTGTAATGAACTAAATGCTCCATTTTTATTCATCAAACATTAATCGTAGTTTTGGCTTTATTTAAAACTGTTGCTTACTTGGAAGTACAGAACCTCTTTCAAATTTGGTTCCAACTGGATTACCCTGCTGAATTCCCACCTTCACAGGAATTTCTCTGCTTCAGTTCAAGAGAAATTCCACTGAGAAGGGACATGGTATACACAAATGAGTTGATGTTTTGTTGGTTTTCTTTTCCTTCCCCCTCTTGCCCTCCCCCCCCCCTGGGAGATCCTGCCAGAGCTGATCCTTTGAATAGCATGCCCTATTGCTACTGTGCCTTCTTCCTACCTGTAGAGGGAAGAGTTGAACATCTCAGCTGTCAGCCCAGCATCTCTGAGCACTAGTGGTGTGTCTCATACCTCATTACTCACATACTTCAGAGAAGACAAGCTTGTGAGTGCTTCCTGGAGAGCTCTGTGTGCTAGTGTAGCCAGTGGTAGCTGTTGAAGCCTTTGCCAGCCTCTTAGGTTGCAGAGTGCCTCTAACCACAGAAGACTTAATAATTTAAAATAAAGCTGCATTCTGCTCTAAACCCATCTGGTTTTCTCACCAACAAGCAACGAGGTCCCTTTTTCTATGTAAAACAAAAACCTAGTAATTCAACCCACTGCCCCCATCCCAGCAGAAAAAAATTACAGGAGGTGCTGTCTGTATGAATATTAAGTACTGATGTTGCAGCATTGTTTCCCTTGGAAAGTAGTTGTCCTTGCTCTGTGTCAGTGCTGCTTTGCTGCACTGATGTAGTGCTCTACTCTCATTTTAGAGGAGGAGTCCAGAATCCTGCAAAACATCACCTCTACTTCTAGTATTGTACTTTTAAAAGTTAACAACTAAATTTGGGTAGCCCTTATTTGGCAGCAAGATGAAAAGTTCGGTTTTGTGCGTTCCCCAAGTGGAGCAAAGCAAGTCCCTTCACACGTGCACCCTGTGAGCTTCCAGAGACACAGCCTTCACTTGGCTTTTTGTTCAGCTAAACACAGGGACATGCTTTGCTTTTTGATCCTCAATTGGCTAACCACAAACTCAGCCCTGTTGGAAACACAAGCTTGAAGAAGGTTCTTCCATGTGTGTGTTCTTGTTGTTCTTTACATACTTTGTTTTGTGGTCCTCGTTACTGACGGCTGCTTTTGTTTGTTTCTTTTTTTTTTTTTCTTTGTCCGTTTGACTTTCCCCAATATGATGGTGTGTGTGTTGCTACCAGTTTCTATTGCTCCACCCCCTCCCCCTATGCCTCAGTTGACTCCACAGATACCTCTCACAGGCTTCGTGGCCAGGGTGCAGGAAAACAGTAAGTTCGGACAAGCTGAGCTGTTAAAGGGTAGAGCCTACTTTCTTCTAGCATGCATGGCTGGCAAGTCAGACTCTATTTTGTTTCCTTTTCCAGAAGCTAATACCATCTTGCATTCTAGTGTCAACATGCTATTGGAGCTGAAGGGCACACTCTTCAATATTTTATAACGTGCATGATTATTACTGACCCATTTAAGTTCTGAACTGCAAATTTATTATAGAAATA
This sequence comes from Podiceps cristatus, assembly GCA_000699545.1. Taxonomy (NCBI): domain Eukaryota; kingdom Metazoa; phylum Chordata; class Aves; order Podicipediformes; family Podicipedidae; genus Podiceps; species Podiceps cristatus. Next base: position 29,175 of record KL275684.1, read on the forward strand.
GTTTGAAATATGTGGCATCTGCTTGGTGTGAATATAGAAATGTATCTTAATTAAAAATATTAATTTCATGTTGAGTCATCCTGCCTGAGGCTTTTTCACTGGGGATAATTGATGAGTTTTTATTAGAAAGGCTTATGTAGACTGTCAGAATATGTACCGTCTAACCATTGTATCTAATACTGTAGTAGTTTTCAGGAAGCTGTACAGTCAATTGAAAATGTGCAGTCTTATCATCTAATGCCATTACAAAGGAGCTTGTAAGGTATTTCTCCTCTCATCAGCCTTTCATTCTCCATTTCTTTGTGCTCTCTAGCCAGATGTCCCTACAGAGCGTCTTGCAGCATAGCTCTGCCTGTTAGGTTTGGGAGAGATGTGCTCCCTGGCTATGATCTGTGCTGCAGGGTGTGTTACACTGGCAACTCTGCTCTTACCATTACTGCTTGGTTCATTTCAGGGGAGTGTTAGGGTCCCCAGTGCTACTGCAGGTGTAAAGGTGCATTCCTGATCCTGGGATGTTTTTGCTGTAGGAGTATGTTGCAAATCTGTAAACAACAGAATGAATGTTATGTAGATAGGGCATGAAGTTAAGTATAAATGTTTTTAAAGTGCTTGGGAGCCATAGCGAAGTCAGCTAGGATCTCAGGGGGGCTACTACTACATGTATGCTGGAGCTATGTAGGGGCCCCCAGATCTGACTAGTGCTGCAGCTTCCTGTTAGAGCTTTTAAGTGGTCATGTTCTGAGTGTTTCCCTAGAGGCATCTCTGGTTCTCATTCAAAAAGAAGGTGTTTTGGTGGTGTGCTAGGTAAATAGTAAGAATCAGGTTGATGTAGAATAGTATGCTGCAAAATTGTGTTGATGAACCTTTCCAAAATTCAAAGTGTAGCGGTAAACCTATTGAAGATGAAGGTTACAGAATGTCTTCACTTGCAGATAAACTTGAGAAAATTGACACCTGCTCCTGAATTGTTCCAAGTATTGTCCTCCTGGAGATAACACAGCCCTTGGGAGAGCAGAGGTGAAAGGGCCTTACTTACTCGTGTGTGCAATAACAAAATGCAAGCTGACTTGTGAATGAGATTGCAACAAAAATAGCTGGAGCTTGAAATCTGGTCTTAGGAATTGTTCTTTTTATTTTCTTTCTTTTAACACTCCCTTGGATTTGAAAGTTATATAATGAGTATGGCTTTGAGCTGCTGCTGCCTCATTTCGGAGGCAGGGGGTGCGTGTGGCAGTCTGTGCATACGCTCAGCAAACTGGCTGTAGAGGCTGTTGTTGAGTTTTGGCATCGTGTGCTAGACTTCCATCTGCCTCATTTTCTGCAAGAAGTCTATGGGCGGAGTGCAGTTAGGAAGATGTGGGTAGGCTTGTCTTTTCCTTATCATAAAGATCTTTGAGTTCAAAAGCAACATCCTCTGCTCTGTGGACTTCTTTCAGAGGACAAGGACAGAGGGCTTAGAAACTATGTAATGCCTATTCTTTTTTCCTGCGCCCTGTGCCCAAACCATGGGTATCTCCTTCAGAGAGGTTTTCCAGTGTGTCCGGTGCCCAGGGACAACTGATTGGCTGTAAATTGCTGTACTGTCACACTTAGTCCATTCAAAAGGAGTCTGCTGGTCCCCGTTTAAAGAACAGGGATACACACAAGTGAAGATGTCTCAGTCTGGGACTGTATAAATACTGTTTGTTTCACCTTTTCTTACTTAGCGTGGGTTTCTTTATGCTTCCCCCTGCCAGAGAAGTGATGCTATTCTAGATTCTGTTTTAAGTTCAAAACCAGGAAAAGTCTAGGTTAAAATCCAAGAGGCAGGGGGATACTTCCATGGGGTGGCACTCATCTAATTTTCTGTTCCATTTTCTCCCCTTGTTTAAATGTGAAGTTGAATTGTTTTAAATGTTTTCCATAACACATGCAGTTTCTGCACTGCATCTCGGTTAGGGTGCGTGTTGGTGCTTTCACAGTTGCATTTCCTACCCTCTTCTTTTCAAATAAACAACTTCATTGTTGAATAAACACAACCTTTTGCATTTATTAAGGTAAGGATTCCTCAATATCTCAAAGGATTGTTGTTTCAATACTGTTTTTTTTTCCTGGCTGCAGACGAAAATTAAGGGGAGAAATACATTTTGTGAAAGGTGTGCTGAAACTACTGGACAGAACCAATCCATTCATAAACAGTAGTGTTGTCATGTGTCTCTGGATTAATGAAGCCTGCCTGTGAGCACCATTCAGTAACATGGGCAAGATGTAGCCTTCACTCAGCCAAAGACTTTGATAGTCTGTCTCCAAGTAACATAAATGGGCTTCAGTATGGGAGTCACTAATGCAGCAGCAGCCAGGCCTACCGCTGGAGAGCGCTGGGGGTATACAGCTCAGCTGCTTGAGTTGAAGAGGAGCTAGGCTCGCTGGTGAAGAATAGCGTTACCTCTTCAAGGGGTAGAGAGCAGCAGGCTGGGTGCCAGGGCTGTGGCAGCTCCTTCTGGATTCTGCCCCCTTGCAGGGGCAGGAGATGGGGCTTCCTCTATGCCCATGCAGCTGGTGTGACCCAGCTAGAACATGGGAGCTGTGCCTTGTCAGGGACATGTGGCTGAAGAGCAAAGGGTAGTCACCGCTGGAGTAGTGACCTGGTGAAAGTAAAGTGCTTTAAAGCAAACAGAAACGCTATTTCTAATCTCCAGCGCCATTGTAACTAGCAGTAGCTAAAGCTTCACTCAGTGTTCTTTCCTTGTCTTGGAGTTTGGCTTTCTTCTCAGAGTTAATGTAGTGAGCTGGAGCTGCTCATTCTGGAGCACATGCCCAGCCTGATGGCTCCTTCCAGTCAAACCCCTCCTGGAGCAGTGGTTTTCAGCCTGTGTTTTCCATCTGCAGACTCCCAACTCTCCTGTGATTAAATCTGCATTGCCATGTAACAAAGTTGAGTTTAGTGACCGTAGCTTCCCGTCAGTAAGTTCTGGCTTCATAGTACTTACACCTAGGTCCATGTGTAGACCACAGGTCCCAAGCAATAGGATAAGTGACTTGAGGTCTTGCATCTGAGCATGCTCTCTCTCTCCTTTGCTGCCAGCTGCTGTGAACATTACTGAGAACTAATTTTGAGTGGTTTGTACCATAATGCTTTTCTTTTTTTCCCTTTCCCAAAGCAACTTGTAATTGTGCTGATTGGAGAATCTCAGGGCAGGGATTTGACATTTTGGATTATACAGTTAATTCCTTGAGTACTTTCACCAAGAGCAGCAGCTGCCTGCTGTAGTTTTCCATTTATTAATTGAATCCTGGATATGTGCATGCACACACAAGCTAGTCTGCGAGATAAAGATCTGTAAAAAGCTTTTATTCTGCAGAAGGATTACTTGGCTTTTTCTTCTTACCTGGTTAAATCTTAAACATTAGTCTCTTCCCCTTTTTTATGATCCGCACCAGATCTTTTCGTCCCCTTAATGCTATCTCTGTGAGAGAAGGAATCCAAGGAAGCAGTGTTCAGAAATAAATTAAAGTGATGGTTACAAAGGGTTTTTTTTAAAAAATAATCAAGCTGCTGGTCCAGTGCAGAGGCCTGTTGCTGCCTGGCTCAGAGGGTGCCACTCGGAGTCCTCCCATAGCTAACCGCTGCAGCTCGCCCCTCACGCATGGGCGTCGGAGCAGGAAGCTTTCCTCTCTGCTGGTGTTCAGCTTATGCCCTGCAGCATGTGCTTTGACTCTAGTAGCATTTATACATAGATTTGACCACTAATAACAAAAGTAGTTGTATGTTGTAGCTGTTAATACAAAGCCTCTGTTTCTAATCAGTGCATGGTATTATAGTGCATGCTATGTGTGTTGTCCCCCCACCCCTTTTATTTACAGTGCACAGCCTCAGGTTTGTTTGCTTCTCTACACTGTTTTGATTTAAGAAAAAAAATAATCTCCAAACGTTTCTAGTTGCTGATAGCCCGACTCCTCCCCCGCCACCGCCTCCCGATGAGATGCCGATGTTTGATGACTCTCCTCCTCCGCCACCCCCACCCCCTGTGGACTATGAGGATGAGGAGGCTGCTGTTGTGCAGTACAGTGATCCCTATGCTGATGGAGATCCTGCTTGGGCACCTAAAAACTATATAGAGAAAGGTAAGAGAAGCGTTCCAGCTCTGTTACTGCAGTGTCAGAGGATTGATGGTATCAGAAGGAATGAAGGACTTAGCTTGGGTCTGATGCAAGCAATCATTGTCCCTGCTAAGTGAGAACTAAAACCATTTTTAGTTTGTCTGTGGCTACACCTAATGTGATAAAATATAATCCTTCTTTGGAAGGACTCTAAAATACCTTCAAGCATTCTAGAATGGATAAGAAAAGTCCTTCATTAGGAGAAGCAGATGTAAATCGGATGGCTTTCATATTTGCTGAGCTGCTCAACTCCGTCTGTAGCTATCTCAGGATTGCTGGGCAATTGTCTAGAAATAGTGTTGCAAAAAGGCCCGAAAGTCCAAGCTCTGCTTATCCCATCAAACTAGATCGCTAGAGTGGATCATGACTTTCAACTATAAAATGTAGTGAAGCTTCCTTGGACACTTACCAGTGACTCTGGATCAGCAAACAATAAACTGTGCTTGGGTATGAACTCATATAGTAAATGTCTCTTCCATGAATAATTGAGATGCCAATTTCCTGCCTGTAGAGTTGTCTCTGTTCTGACGACCATTTTGTCAACAGCAATGTTGCAAGAGTTGCGGTGGCCTGGCTGGTAGGGCAGTGCGTGTGCAGTGGAGGAGGGTACCTGGGCTACCTGTCTTGGCACAACTGCTGTGTTCCATCTTCACCCCTGGCTGGACTGTGGGCAGGATGTACCCGTGGGATGGAAATAACTGAGACAGCGCATCATTATTTGCTAGGCATTAAGAGCAGATTTCTGACATTATATATATATATAAAAAAATAGGTTCTTAGAATTCATGAAAGTGATCAATTCAAATCCATGTTAACCATTTGGAAGGGTAAGGCCATGATGCTCAAAGTCTGTTTATTCCCAGTGGTAGGTTTTAATTCTAGTATTATTGCTGGCAACGTTTACTTTCCTTAGGGAGATCTCTGCTTTGTTAATTGCACGCTAGGAGTTGGTGGTTGG
>KL275684.1:41081-60174 GCA_000699545.1 Podiceps cristatus
ATAAATGATGGACAGTGGCTTGGTGAGCACTCCCACCAGCTCCCTCAGTACCTTGGGTGGATCCCATCCGGCCCCACAGACTTGTGCATGTTGAAGTGGTGCAGCTGGTCGCTGACCATTTCCCCTTGGATTATGGGGGCTTCATTCTGTTCCCTGTCTCCCAGCTCAGGGGGCTGGATACACACAGAACAGCTGGTTTTACTGTTAAAGACTGAGGCAAAGAAGGCATTAAGTACCTCAACCTTTTCCTTATTCATTGTCACTATGTTTCCACCCGCATCCAATAAAGGAGGGAGAATCTCCACCTTTGTTGCTCATGTACTTACAGAAACATTTTTTACTGACTTTGACAGCAGTAGCCAGATTAAGTTCTAGCCTGGCTTTGGCCCTCCTGCATAGCCTCATGACATCCTTGTGGTCCTCCTGAGTGGCCTGCCCCTTCCTCCAAAGGTCATAAATTCTCCTTTTTTCCCCTGAGCTCCAGTCAAAGCTCTCTGTTCAGCCAGACCAGTCTTCTTCCCTGCTGGCTCATCTTTCGGCACATGGGGATGGCCTGCTCCTGTGCCTTTATGATGGCCCCCAACCATCACATCACCCACAAGTCCTCTGTTCACAAACAACTGGTCCAGAGGGGCGCCTTCCCTAGTTGGCTCACTCACCAGCTGTGAGTGTCCCACATGCTCCAGGAACCTCCCAGACTGTTTCCTCTCTGCTGTGTTGTACTTCCAGTAGAACACCTGGCAAGTTGAAGTCCCCCAAGAGAACACAGGCTAGCGATTGTGAGACTTCTCCCAGCTGCTTATATTTTGTTTGCCTCTTCATCCTGGTTGGGTGGTCTATAACACACTCCCACCATGATATCTGCCTTGTTGGCCTTCCCCCCAGATTCCTACACATAAATGCTCAACACTATTGTCACCACCATTAAGCTCTAGACAATCAAGACTCTCCCTAACATATAGGGCTACCCCCACTGCCTCTCCTTCCTTGCTTATCCCTTCTGAAGAGCTTATAGCCACCCATTGCAGCATTCCAGTTGTGCGAGTCATCCCACCACGTTCCCATGATGGCAACTAAATCCTAGTTTTCCTGCTGCACTATGGCTTCCAGCTCTTCCTGTTTGTTGCCTCTGCTGCATGCACTGGTGTAGATGCACTTCAGTTGTGCTATTGATCCTGCCGCCTTTTTGCGGGGAGAAGCCCTAATTCCTGCGTGACCACTCTCAGGCTCTTACACGGTTTCTAACACATCAATAACCCTCACGTCTTTGCTGCTTTGCTGCTGTCTTAGTCAAGCCTGGGGAAAACAAGACATCTCAGGAAAGAATATAAGCAAGAAGCTACTTAGGAATAACTTGCAGAAAACAAGCAAAAACTCTCTGAATGCCTGCCCCTTTGCAAAGGTTAAGCACTTGCAATGGGGCAGCAAAAGACTAGTGCTGCTTTTGATACAAGTGCCTAACGGTAAGAGGACTTGTGTAGGAAAATCTTTCTCCGTCTGAAAGAACATGCGTGTGCACACTAAATCCGGCTGATCATGAACGCACTGATTTCTCACATGTGCCCAGGCCATGCTCATCACTTACACTGTAGACTTGATGTGTTCGAGCTGGACCTCTGTGTGTGCTGTGAAGAGCAGTGTACACTTTTTGTTTCAAGGAAATAATTTCCTGTTGACTTACCTGTCGACAAGCAAACAAAACAGGGCCTGTGGCTAATCCAAGCTTGAGATCTGCTGCTGTTGGTTTCCCCAGACGGTCGGCACACGATGTAAAATCCAGCACATCATCTATCAGCTGGAAAGAGATAAACATATAGATGAATTTAAAACTGTCTCTTTTTTTCAAACGAGAACTAATACAGAATGATCCTTGTTAAAAGAAGATTTATAGAAAGGATTAAGACAGACCCCTTTTATTTCTAAGGTAGCTTGGAAAAGTTTAGATTTTTAGATTCCCTTTAGTTTGACAAAAACACTACCTGAAAAGCTATGCCAACATTTTTTCCATACTGGTATGCAATCTCATGAACTTTGGGATCGGGGCAGCCTAGAATTGAAACCTGAAAAGAAAAAACAAAACAAAACAAGTAAATCGAAAGCTTTAGTTAGCATCCACTTTTAGTCTCTGACCATAGGGGTGACATAGCAGGCACAGGCAGTAGGGATCTGGGAAAGGGAAAAAAAGCTGACTCAGTAGCACATTCTCGCTTATCTCTGTTCAGGGATACACACAAATAGCTAAGCTTATTAGAAAACAAGGCTGAACAGCCTTGTCTGCTCAAGTCTGGAAAGAGATTAGCTTTATTAAATATTTATCAGACTCAGAAATTATAATGCAAGGATAAAGAGTGAAGAAATGTGGATGCAATGCACATGCAAGCCACTAGTCATATACAGCCCAGTGACAGGGGAATTAAATTTATTACATATATAAATCAGCCAGGGAATAATTGGAGGTCAGACAACAGATAAATGGACATTATATGCCTCATGAAAGATACAGGAAACTGGATGTGTTGTCTCTCCCCGTATAGGAGGGACAGTTGAGATAAGGAAGATTATGTTTAAGGGTCATGTTAACTATAACTGAATCGCTCAGGAAGATGAGTTGATGAGCTTGCAGACAAAGGCATAATTAGGGGCAATGAAAAGACAGTGAATGAAAAAAGTACACCAAGCTAGACAAAAGTATCACTAAACTGAGAAAAACAACTAAAACATTTTAACTGGGTACAGATAAAGGAATCGACTACTTGAGAGACAGAAGTTTTGCTGAATAAACTCCACAAAGCTAAAATATAGGACACAAACGAAGATTTGAGAATTAGTATTCTTGCTTTAAAGTAAGGGCACTTAAGCTTTTGCATTTATGTATTGATTATACACTTTGCAAAATGAGGTTGGTTATATTTAAATACTCAAGATTTATTTCAGCCTTCAATAAAGCAATTAGGAACAGGGGGCAAAAATCCACCCGGGTTTACTGCAGACATTCCAAATCTGCTGTGATTAATGGAAGGAGTATAAGACTAAAAATACGTGCTAAGAAAACCACAAGACATAAAAATCTCTCTCTGTGTGTACATATAAATTCCTCTGTAAGACTATATAAGATAGGATCATTAAAAAAAAGCCCACCAAACCAACCCCAAACTAAAAGCGAGCCCAGGAGTCCAGGAATAGCTTTGAAGGTGAATGTGAAGATGGAAATAAGAAACAACATTGTATCCTAATAAATGCCAGGCAACTCGCACAAGATTAGAGACTATTTCATGCATCAATGCATTTCGTAACTGAGCATCAGAACATTTCCCAGTCCTAACCTGCATCCGTGGATAATGGTTAAAACCCAGAGGAATCTGGATGCCCGAGGCATTAACAGCATCTCACGTTTCCCAATTTTATTTAAAAGAGGAGGGTAGTATAGCAGGAAAATAATGCTACTTATTTCTAATCATACAAAATCCTGAAGGCTATTAAAACAGAATGAACTGCAAATAGGAGATATTTAAATAGATGTTGCTAGGGACTATCAAACCAGAACATTTTGCCCTTTTGTCTTCCTTTTGCTGCTTGTCTCTTAAATAGCAGTATTTGCCCTAAAGAGCTAACATCTTCTACTGCTGTACTGTGCCTAACAAACTTTTGGTTGCTTCTGTAATGTAAATCTGATAATATCAGCAGGGCAGGGGAACTGCATCTACCCTGTTTCAATGAAATCTTTACCTACCACCACATTTCATGTGGAGAACTAAAATATGGAATTTAGTAGAACCGTGACAAAATCCTGGTTAATGGCAAAGGGTCAAAGCAGGCGCAAGTTGGAAGATGGGAAGAGGAAGTGTCATGTAAAGAGAAAGGCTTTCTCATTTAATCTGAAAGGTCAGAGCAGAGCTATTCCTGTAGGGAGGCAGTTTTCTGGGGAGGCAGACATTACCTATGTAAAGAATAACAGCAGTATATGTACATTTAAAAAACAGAAGCATGAGTTACAGAATGTAACACAAGCAAATTTCATCAATGCAAAATTAATTCTTGCATCTTTGCAAGAGAAGACCTTCATAGCTCCTACTCAGGTTATGAGCATTTCCGAAGACCAAAAAAAAAAAAAAAACCAAAAAAATCCAGGAGACTGATATGCCTATTACACCTCAAGTTGAGCAACTCTCTGACCATGGCCATATCAGAAACCCGCCGCGTGACTGGGTCTCGTCCACCAGGCAGCTCCTTCAAGAGTCAGTTTCTCAAACTGCTCTTGTGGATTATTGCCCCCATCGGTACACTCAGGGGGATGCAGGCAGGCAGCCTGGTCCCAGCCGGCCCGCCCTCCAAGAGGGATGAAGTTTAGCTGAAGCCGTACGGGGATAACAGCATGCAATTAAAAGTACAAATCAGGATAACAATGTCAATATAGCAATAGATGTTTAAAGGATAAAGCTTACGCTTTGAAAACATCCTATAGCTCCCTCGGTATGACTGGCTGATTACAAATTTAAGTTTGCAAGAATTCAGACTTGTCCTCCACTAAATCCTGATGAAAAATCCTTCCTAATACCAAGTGGAACAAATTCTTTAGAAAAGTTCTTTGAATTCAGTAAAGCAAGTCAATCTACTTGGCATTACTTCAAACACACTTCTTAAAATAAAAAAATTATTTCTATTCTTTTATATTACATGAGAGACCATAAACCAATCTTGCCTCTTTACTGAATTTAACATCCATAAAATATTCTGTCATCAGCTCTGGGCAGATACATCTTGCTCTGTTATTTATCATGTGAGAATAGGGCAGCTGGAGTTGAAAGCACTTGCACATCTATGCCAGCACCCTGCAGGTCAGAGAGGACAGACAACCTGCTGCTGGGCAGGGGTGCGCTTATGTAAACAGCACAAGAGATGTTTGCTCCAACACCCCTAGATTTGTGGACACCTCAGAATGGAAAAGGGTCTAAAAATCTTCCCCCTTTCCAGCCTTTTTCCTCCATGCCCAACTCACGAAGCAGTTAGGATCCCGCCTTCTCCTTCATGGCTCATCCACCATTGTTCTTCCAGACAGGAGCACTGTTCCCCTTTCCAGTGGAATCACAGAAGAGTTTAGGTTGGAAGGGAACTCTGAAAGTTGTTACTTGGTCCAGTCACCTGCTCAAAGCAGAGCTCACTTCACAGTCAGATCAGGTTGCTCAGGGCTGTGTCCGGTTGAGTTCTGAGCATCTCCAAGGATGAAGATCCCACACCCTGTCTGGGCAACCTGTTCCAGTGTTTGACCAACCTCATGAAGAAATTTTTCCTAATAGCCAATTGAATTTGTTCATGGCACAACTCATCCTTTCACTGTGCATCTCTCCATCCTCTCTACACTCCCCATTACATAGCTGGAGACAGCAAGAGCCCCCTCTAGCCTTCTCCACTCCAGGCAACAACCAGCTCTTGGTATATCATCTGCTCCAGCCCCAAGCCGTCAAGAGAGGCCCTTCACTGAACTCACTCCACAACGTGAATGTCGCTCCACAATCTGAGTACTGAGACAGATTTATGCTAATCTTTTAAGACCAAACATTATAAAGAAGAAACATCCCCAAAGTAGTTACTGTATTTTAAATAATAAATAAGGAAATTTACTGGTTGACCATAATATCTGATGCTATTATCCTACATCTGTCATTGGACTTTATTGTAGTCTGCATGCCTAGTTGGGCTGGGGGGGTCAATTTTGCTAGTGGTGGTCAGAGGTCTTATTTTCCTAGACACCAGTTCTGCACCCTGGTAGGTTCTTCTGATGGAGCCCTGCTGATCCAGAGCTGCAAACTATTTCTTTTCTTTAGTCCCTAAGGCATCCCTTCCGTACAGAGCTTTGCCTTACAAGAGGAGGCTGCATGCTTTCTCCTAATAGAGAAAACAAGAATCTCTCGTGCGACTTTACACTTATCTCAAAATAAGCATGATTTAATTCCTCTTCTGAAAGCATGCTATGCAAAACAAACAGCTTTATGAGGGTTAGGAATTCACATTACAGCAGGATGAAAAAAAAAATAAAAAAAGACGACAGAAAGAGAACCTGCTCAGCTTATTTTGCCATCTCCAGCTTGCCTGATGACTAATAGACATTCCACTTCAGCTTTATTGTTTCTGAATTCTTGAACCAAAGTAATCTCATGTTTCTCTGAGAAATGCCTTTCAGTAACTAAGGCTTCAGTGACCCTCTGGGCCATCTGCAAAAGGACCATTTCCTTTTGCAATGTATTACTTTGACTGCAACTTTGGTAACATTCACCCATGCAGAACGATTGTAGAAATAAACTGGAGACTGGGATGGCTCTAACATCTTGAACAGACTGATCTGTCCATAAAACAATTGTTTTGCTAACTTAAAGGATTTTTGATTTAAATGCAGTAATGCTTTGGCAATGCTAAGGTATCTAATACAGCGACTAGACCAGTGCCAGCAGCCTATCTGTTACCTTGTTTAGACATTTCTTCAGGAATACTCTGCTATTCCATCTCTAAGGCATGCCACTGTAGAAATCTAAGATGCCATCTGAACTTCTTTGGCATCTTCTTTCCAGTTAATACTTTTATCTTATTTATGCACAGAAACAAACCAGTGTTTTTTCCTGGGAAAATGGGAACTGAACTGCTTCTAATGCCACACTAGCCTGGTTGTAACTGATGTTCCAAAACCAAATAATCTCGCTCCTTAGCTTTGTCCCTGAAAACAAGATGCAAAAACTCTCGATTCCCCAACTGAATTTCCTTTCGAGATAGAATTGATGATCCTGCTTATCATTTTTGCTACAGAAAACAGAACCCTCTTCTGACTCCATCCTTTTCCTTAGTAGCCAAAACCACCTAAACAAAAATCCCCAATACCCACCAGAAACCCCAAACAAAAAAAAAAATCCCCTTTTCACTACTATCAGTAGGGTTCTCCTAACCCATGCAGAAAAAAAATGAGGGAGACATGTATATACAAGTCATTGCTACTGTGTGCAGTAAGTATGGTTTTGCCATTAAGACAAACCTCTCTCTTGTTTTTCCTTTGTGACACAAAGTTCACTGCATATAAAAACCCAGCAAGTTGGCAACGGAACAACTCAAGAGTAGCCACTAGAAGAAAAGCATCCAAACACCCCCTTCACCAGCATCACAGCCACAATCTAGAGGGAAGTGCTTAAATCTTTAACTCTTGCGAGTTATGAAAAGGAAAAAAATCAAAATTGCACATTTGTAAGGAGAATCCACTCAGTGGGAAGGCGATTTCTTCTTCTATATGTGACATTTCTTTTAGGAAGGGAATATAAAAACCTGTATGTTTTTACTGGGGTAGCAGAATAATGTAATGCTCCTTACAAGTCCAATTGTCCACTACTATAAATGAAGGCTTTGAAAGGGAAATTCTTGCCAGGGTCATATTGACATTAATATGCACAGTCCAGAAGATTTAACTTCTTTCCTCCAACTAGAATGAAAGATATTTTCCCTCCCCACAATGTGTGTCTCATTGTATATGATCCTTTTGATTTAAGCAATTTTCAACTGCTACTGCACAAATGTACCAGTTCTCTGAAAACAAAGGAGGATGACTAACACTAGCACAGATTTTTAGTCTAATTGTTTTAGAACTTCTTGCTATAGTATACACCAGCTATACCACCTTGAATAAAAAAGAAAAAATATAAGTCTCTTTGAGGGTGAGATTATTGCCTATCTTCTCCATTTTCTGCGCTAAAACTAAATCATTCATTTTTGTAATGAAGTAACAGAACTGAATGACAGATAGGGTTGGATATAGCAACTGATAATTAAAAACCCCAAATAAATCAAGAAGTACATGCTTCTGTTCTTTTACACTGTAGCGTATACACAATTAGTTGTTCCCTCCCACTGTTATCATTTAAGATCCCACTTGGCACCCATCAATGGGACCAGATGTCAAAGACAACTTAAAATCAAGTTATGGGCTCAAGAATTATCAACAGATTAAAAACTCTCTCAAAGTTGCAGAAATAAATTAAGGGCTGCCACTGTGAGCCTTATTTTGATTCAAGTGAGGATAACAATAAATCTGTGTATGAACATAAGACAGAAAAGAAAGAGTAAAAACCAGTATTGGAGGCTACACAGCTGAACTGTGATAAAGTGCACCATCTCAAACCCATTCACATTCCGGCAGAACACCATTTAAAGAGTTTGCTTTGGAGGGTCTCCAGAGAAAACAGCAGTAACTAGGAGTTTAGCTGTGAGGCTTACAGTATGGTATGTTAACTTTAGAAGAGACGGACGTACATACTGCTTTACAACTGTTTGCTATAAGACTTGCAGTCTTCTTAAAAGTCTTCTCGAGGTAGTGTGCAAATCTCTCATTCTCATTTTCCTTGGAACCCAACTGGAGGAATTCACCTAAAAAGTTGCACAGATGGGAGTTTTTATTTCTGAGTTTCCTGCTTAGGCAAGCAAACCTGAAGATAAAAACAGAAAAAGACCTTACCACGCACCAGATCTTCAATCACCTGAGTTAGAACAGAGATGATAGTAGTGTTTCCAATTCGTGCTAAAGCTACAGAAGCAGCTGAGAGGATGAAGTCACCAGCTAGAACAGCCTAAGAATAAAAAAAAAAAATATCTTAAGTCTTTTCCTCTTTTAGTACAGACAATATAATTTCCTTTATTTGCAGCTCTACTCACATCACTTCATATTCCTACATAAAGCACCCATATCTCATTGTAACAGAGAGAAAACAGAAGATAACCAAATATTAAAATTGGATCCATTTTTTAATCCCTATCTTAGAGTGCTATTTATATTTTTCTATACAAGCACTGTCCTCCCTGTATGTAGTATCTGAATATGCGTTTACCTGCAAAGTTTTTTTGTACACTACTTCTCTATTTGACCATTCTGTTGTGACTGTTATGCCATATCAGCTCTGAATTGCCATGGTATCTTCTGATGCATCAGCAATGTACTTCTTTCCTTGCATTTTCTGGTTAAGACCTTCCTTTTAATGCTCTATGAAGAAACCTCTCAAAACAACAAAAACATTTTCATGCTGACTGAAAACTTTTTTGCATTTACTACTGAATCGGGGTAACCTATAGCATTCTGGATGTGGTACAACTTCAAAGTATTCCAACAGCACTGCAGAGAATGGCATATGGAATGTAAAATCAGTAAGAATCACACTACAATAATACATGATCTAATGCTTCCAACAGTTCAACCCACAATCTGTACACACCTCTTCACGGTGGCATATACCAAGACTATGCCTAGCGACAAAAACCCTAGGTATTTGGGCTCTGCTGAAACTCATGGGCAAGTCTTGCACATAAAAGCAAACTCACCTTCCTCTCTCCCCAGATTTGATTGACTGTCATTTTTCCTCTGCGAGAATTTGCATCATCAATAACATCATCATGAACTAGGCTAGCCGTGTGGATCATCTCAGCAATTATGGCCACAGAGCGCTGGCTTGCTTGCACCTCCCTAAAATAAAAACCAAGAACCGTCAAATAATTAAATCAATTATATGTGCTGCAATACACTAAAAGAAATCTCTACTAAAACCAAACAAAAAATGTTTCTCTGAAAATAGCTGCTGCAGCTTCTCCATCTTTCAAACCTGGAATTAGGAAGACAAAAGAAAGTAAGATCACGTTAGTACAGCAAGTGCAGTGGGTCATTTCCATCCTTGTTAGGCCTGTTTCTGCCTACAATGCTGCAAAACTCCCGAGTTCTTGACTCTAATCCTTCTAAATCCAGACTGCAATAAATAGCACAGTATCAAGGATGTATCAAGGAAGTATCAAGGTTCCAAGAAGATGGAAATCTGGAGAACAGCAGAGAAAAGAATGCCAGGTAGCTTTGTAGAAGAGTTGTAAGTTTTCTTTATCTCTGTGTTGCTCTACCTATAAGACAGCTGGCTAACTCTACCAACCAGCAAGCTGGAGAGATCAGCAGGCATAGAAACCTGTATTATACATTTGAAAAACATAATTCATGGATCTTATCCTTTATTTGATTACCTTAAGACCTCAGAGGTTCTTCAAAAGCCTGAGGAATTAACTGGAATTATACTACAATCACCGCCACTGCCTTGTTCTAGTATTTATCTTTTTCTATGTTTTCATCATGGGTTGCATGCAGGATCCCAGACATGGCTATGCCAGTCAGCCTTGCCTTATAGCTGTGACAAGCTCACAGAGGCATTAAAAAAACCCCCATAAACCCAACAAAAGAAAAAACCCAAACCAATAACAAAAGGAAAGAAAAAAAAAAGAAAAATAAATACTTCTGTTATATAGGTATCTTACTTCTGATACACAGATAACAGAGCAATACACACTATTTTCCAGCAGAACAAGAAAAGAACTGAGAAACAGAAGATAATAATTTCAGCTCAGCAGAAAGGAATTTAAAATCTTCTTTCCTTGCCTATTAAAATCTAGTGATTAATCACAGAATGAAAGAACATCTTGCAGTCTGCTGACATAACATTGTGTTCTGACACCTACCTCTATGCAGAACTCTGCATTGCTGTCAGTGGGAGTTCTACATCCTGAACAATAGCAGGATGTATGGCTCATAGGCTGTGAAAACGTGGCTTTTAAACAACAGAAAATAAGAGCTGGAAACCTTCACGGTTGTTTGAAGGTAAGTTTTACTGTGGACTTCTTTTAGTCAAATGCTAGTTCAGTGTAAGCAGTTTCCAAAACAAACTACTGTTATTAAGTAGGAGAACTTACCTTCAAAAAACTGTAAAGGTCTCCAGCCTCTTTCATGCACGGGTCTCCTTTTGGGGACTCCCTTTTTCATTAATTATGTCAGCAGACTGGACTTCCTGCTGGGAAGTAGCAGTAAATGGCAACACTCACTGACACACCAAAATCTTTCAGTAGTATGAAGACAGCACAAGGACAGACATTTCAAATGCAGGTTTTGAAAAAGTTCTGCATTATAGTGCATTTCATCTCTGACAATGACTAAAAATGGCATAGAAATACTCATGGTTCATGTGTCCGGTTCCTAGAACATTGTATCAAATGTGATAATTTAACCTGAAGGGGTTTTTTTTAAACTACTATTTCTGCAAGGTCTCAAGCAAGGTTCTTCGCATCGCTGGCAAAAAAACCTGCGAATAGTTTCCTACAAACATCTTGTGAGAGTAATTCTGAATCAGAGCATGCCTATTTTAGGGAAAACACACAAGAAACAGGATCCTTCTCATTCCCTGCCATTTTTCATTCTGCTTCGCCTGCAAAACAAAAGCAAAAAGTAGTAGTAACTCAAGTCAATAGATAACTGGGTCCTCACAAGTACAGTAAGTGGAAAGATGCCATTTTTAGGTCATTCTCAAAGTAAAGGCACCCTAAGATAATATATATTCACACAAAATTTGTATACAACTGTAAGTTAATCTTTTTACACATGCATTATATTAATTTTTAAGTCTTTGATCATGATCTATTTTTCAGTAGGATCCCCTACTTGATTCTGTGATAAGCTTTTACAGACTGAAGTCTATTCTGGTACAGAACTCGTTTCATGTACACTGAACAAGACTAAGGCTGATCTTAGAGGTTAAAAAAAAAAAACAAAACAACAACCAAACACATCTGCCCCTCCAAATACACCTCTTCAAAAAAAAAGGGGGGGGAGGATGGAATTGGAAACAACACAAAACAGTATTTATAGTCTGCAACAAAGAGCTTTGCAAAGTGTTTGCCAGTTAGTAAATATTGTCAGTTTAGACAGGAAACGTGCAAAAGAACTTGCAAAATTTCTGTGTTGTGACCACACTTCTCAAAGTACATTTTTGCTGTTAAGTCCCTGTGGCTGAAAGAAATTAACATTTCAGAAACAGTCTGTGTGACACAGAAGGGCACTGGAAACTAGCAGAAGCAGAGAGAACAGATGTGTTAACGCGGAAGCAAATTACAGAACAACTGAAAACCAGCATACAGTATAGGCATCTGACAACCATGGTCTGGAGGAGCAAAAGAGGACTAAGGTTGCTGGCAGGTCCTCGTATCTTTAGGAAATATTATTCTATTGAGTTTAGCCAGGTCATTTTATTTAAGTATTTCTCGCACTATTTTGATGGATTTATTTCCCTTTTTCCCCTCTAAATCTTTTGTGCTCACTATTTCCTCTATTGAGATGTCTCTGCACTTCTTTGGCCTTCTCTTGTTTGTCTGCCTCTCTCATTTTGGTTGCAGAAATAGAAATAAAAATTCCTATTTGCAAACACCTCAGGAGAATACACCCTCAACAAAAACATTAGGTCCAGTCAGGCTAAGTGATAATTCTGTGAAATCCTGCACACAGGTATGTGAAAAAATGACAGAGGATGTGTGAAATTGAGGGTTTGCACATCCTCAACTTAAACTCTTTACAATTCTCACTCTCGCACAAAGCTCAGTTGCTATCACTAAGCAAAAAGCCATTGCCCAAAGGACCCAAGCACTCAGGATTGGACTTCTGACATTCAGATCTTTAAGGGAAAAATAGCAACATATCAGCACAGGACAATTTGAATGCTTCAGACACTTACCTTTTTTAATAATAGTTCAGATTCTTGATATAACTGTCATTCTTATTATTATGGCTACAGTAAAATTACCTGACTCTAGAAAGACAGTTAACATGCTGAGGGCATTCTAAATACCTAGAATACCTCAAATCTAAACATAAATGATCAAGTCACCTAACCTGTAAGCAGAGCTACCTGGCTGTTCCCTTCCATTCGCTTGAGAAGTCTCAGCTATTCTGGTGGGGCTCTGTGAAGACAGAGGTCTCTGTGGACTGCCTCCTAAGATCAGGACCTATAACCTTACAAAGGTGTGTCCTGTTATTTTAACAGCCAAAGAAGGAAGGGTATTACTTTTTCTACTAGCATTGCACAAAAGAAAAAAAACCCAAACAAAACCAAAACCAAACAAAAACCAAACACCACCCCCAAACCAAAACAAAAAAACACAAACAAACAAAAAAACCGTCCACCACCACACTTACACAAAAAATCCCAACAACTAAAACAAACAAAAAACACGGGCAAAAGCATGCTGGGTCCAGCAAGTTGTATGAGAGAACGGCAGCAAGATGAATGAGAAACTCAACATCAGTAACATGAACCCCAGAGACAGAATAAAAAAAAAAATGCTAGGGATGAACAGCACAGGATATTGGCTCATCCCACAAGTTGAAAGGGGGAAAAACATCTTTAAAAAAATGTTGGGAGAAGCAGAATGGAAAGCAAGTATATTTTTTTCCCTCAGGTCTGTAGCAGAGTTATAAATATGCAGCGTTTCCTTCTCTGCATACATAATTTTCATCACAAACAGTAAAGAGTTGGAAGAACAATTTGTCACCTGGAAGCAATGCTGCTTTAAGCAGCAACAATAATGAAACCAGTATCACTGTGAACTGGAAGCATATGTGCGTAGAAAGCAGGTGTAACACAGCCTGCTTCAAGAAGCTTAAAAGCAAAAGAGAAGAAAATGCCCATAAAACTTCATCAACTCACAGTAAGTGGGTATCGACAATATGAAAGTATAGTCTTTTGCAATGGCCTGCCCAGTCCTTAAAAGATGTTGGTCATCTTGCATGAACCAAAAAGCTGTACACTGAAGACATGTATAAACATGCCTGCTCATACATTGATGATGTATGAATTACAATCATAGGCTTAGAGAAAAGTGGCATGAGGCAAAGAAGAGGAAGGTAAATTCCCCAGGATTCCATTCTCTTCCTTTGATGAAACGTTTCTGTTCTCCTTATTCAGAGTTTCATTCTAAAAACAACATGAGATAGTGACTCAGTCTGCCCTTATACAAGGAACATTCAGCTTAATGAGGAGACTTTTAAACATCAAACATAATTTAGAGGTGCTGACAAAAACTGCAACAGACATACAGAAGCTGCCAAATGACATGGGCATCTAGAAATCAGAGTGCTTATGCTGAGGGTTGACTACTAGGAAACAAACACTTGCCTCAGGCATATGTGGCACTTGAACTCTGAGATCACACTTTCTTACGGGCATAGGGCAGGTCTCAAAACCGGTCCTGATGGTTTCAAGACAGCATAACACATGGAACAAGAATACGTCCATGAGCATATGTATATGTCAAAAGACAGCAAATATGCTTTGAGCATATAAAGGCAAATTCAGTTCTTTCTACAGCTACTTCTTCTCTTTGATTCACTGCTCACCTCCTACGCTATATGACATCAATTCCAGCCTTCTTGGTATTGCATGTCCACTACATAATTTCATTCATAAGCTTATCACGCCACGCACTAGAATAAAACTATTGTTCCCGTTACTCTGACTAGAAGGATGCTCCAAAATCTTACTGTTCCAGTTGTTTTTAAGTCCCCTCCTAAGTTTCCACCCTTTTAGCAACATCGTCCTTTGTTTTAAATAGCTCCTGCACCCGTTCCTGATAAATTTGTAGACCACAAGTCCTTGATTCTCCCTGATTATCATTGCAGTCCATCTAGCTGGACTTATCTTTTTATGAATACATTCACAAAGTGCTATAGAAGGGTATCAGCACTCCTGTAGCTCAACTGGATATACTATGGCTAATGCATGCTTTACTTTAAAGTTTTTCTTAAGAGAAGGTGGCTGCAAATCACACTGGGGTTATGCCCTAACAGGACAACCATGAGCCTCCACACTCAAGCAGAATTTTTTGTTCTACTGTGCTTCCTTTCATTCCACCATGGAAGGCCAGTCATCAAGAATGATTCTGTCATCAAAAAGCGGCATCATCACACTCCTGTTTTTCATGTCAAGAGGACTCATGAAAATATTAAGCAAATCAGTGCTGTGACAAAGGACAACATCCTTGAGGAGTTTCATAACCGATATTGTTCCTTTTGCTACCTCTAAGACAATGACAAGGTGCAGTACTGAATGGAGAACAGAATCAGACTGAAGTTCATTAGTCCTGGACAACATTTTCCTAAAACAAGAGGAATTGGCACACGCAGGACAGGACGTTGCCAACTACGTTTTGCTTTCTCCTTTGAAATTATACTCACATAGGAGGGGGTATACTGGGAGAGATGCAATACCAAGCAGCAAAGTATACGCCATGCTCTGAGATAGAAATCAAGTCCAACAAAGCATTAACCTACTGCTGAGGAAAAAATGGTGCGAGAGCTGTGAGAAATACCTCAAGACTGATAAATCAGTCCAGAGCCACTTCTGGCAAGGAACCAAAGACTTCCTATTTGAAATGCTACATGAGGGAAGACTGGAAGTGTAGCTGGAGGGCAGAGAACACTCCAGCCAACATCCTTCCTCAAAATGCAAACATTACTGATGTGGAGAGAAGTGTTTGCAATCAGCCAGAGCAAGGAGTGACAGAGAGTATGGGGCAAGCATGATGTTATGCTCAGTTAAAAAAAGCTTACAAAAGACAAGTACCGTGAAGAACATGAGGATTACACCAGGCCTAAGCTTAGAATCCTACATTAAAGTGTAGAAACTTACTCCTGGGTGGGGGGGAATTGCTGACTGTTTTGAATGTCTCACAGCTTTGAATATAATCATACCACCTGCTTAATGGCTTTTCTGCATAATTACAAAAAAAAAAGCTATGAAAGTCTCTTCTTACAGCAAAGTTCTTTCCTGTGACAAGAGTTTAATAGCTACAGAAGTGGTTACAAATGAAAAATACTTCTAATTAAGTTCATATAGTTTAAAGAGGTAAGACAGGTTCTAATAAATCATTTATGTAAGCAGCTAAAATTGACTTAAAGCCTCACAAATATCATAATTTGGCAATGTTACTTATCCTTCACGAGTTACAACTGCAGTAGAGTTCACAATTTTACACATGGAAGCATATAATAAACCCAGTAGCTCCTTTTGCACTGCTAACTTCAAAAATACAGCTTCACAATTGAACCTAAAAGTCAGGTTTTACTGAGGAGCTTTTTACTTTCATAAAGTCACTAGACATATCTTTTGGGAACACAAGAATGATAAATTTCAAGTACAATATCTCTCCATATATTTAAAAGTGACTAACTCACCTGGAATTATTATGGTGAATGTTGCAAGCCCTTGCCATTAGCACCACAATCATTGGTCGAAAAGCCTTTCCTTTCCCATCAAAGTAATAATCACACATTTCCTTAAGTTCTGCTGTAGATACAAGTAATTCCTATAAAAAGGAAAAGAACGTATCAGCATAAAAGTCACAAAGCCGATCTGTTTAGTGTAAGCAAAATACTAGGGATGTATAAGGTTATTGCCTGTATTCATTCCACCTAATGTAAACTAAAGTTGCTTTTTTAAAATTACTATGAGTAATTTGAAACATAAATGATGTATTCCAGCAGTGTAAATCAGGAGAAACCAAAAAATGGTTCTAAATGGTTCATTCTGGTTCTGTAAGATATGTAGCAATGCTCTCTTTGCCTTCAGTTTAAGTTTCAGACAGCTGTTCATGAAAATAAAGAATACTCTTTCAATAACTATCCTCCAAAGTGATAGTTGCTATTAAAATCAGAATCCTCACAACATTACAGCATAGTCACAAAAATCTCTTACCTTTTTAATATCTTCATAGAGATTCTTCAAGTCTTTTCTACCTAGTTGAAAAGGGTCTTGGTATTTTTCATCACTAACTGTCTTACTACAGCTGCACAAGTGTGATATACTTGTATGATGAAACCTGGTGACAGTGTTTTTCAAGAGAGTAACGTTAAAAGCCAACTCTCCCCGATTCCCCAAACAGAAACATTTCAAAGCATTTCCTCCTCCCCTTCTTATTCTCTCACACAAAATTTAACCAAATGGCTAAAATATAAACAGAAGGCATCAAAATACGCTTATCAGCCAAGTAATAAGGTGCAAGGACTGCACAGCTACTTATTGATGAACATAGACTATTAGGAGATGGCAAAGCACAGCATTTGGCAAGCAATAACACCCTCCCTGCCCTTAAAAGAAGTCTTCTGAGACATAAAACTACATTGCTCTCAAAGTATTCCTTCTGAATTCACTATTGATAGTATAGCATACATTTGGAGATGAAGCCTTCATCTTCCAGTAACACAATTATTCTATTACTTTTTTCTTCTCTCCTGTATACACATGGAAAAATATTCCTGACCTGGATTTGAAAATTCTCCTTTACACACCCACCTACATCATAAATTATAAATTAAATCAATACTTCCAAGTAGCATGATGATGCTATGAAAGTTCATCAGTAAAGGGTGAAAGCTCCACCTGGATGCATTAAGATGCATTAGGCTTAGGCCTGATTTTATGTTCCCTAGAGCTGAACATTATGCCTCTTATTCTGTCTCCTTTTTCAAAGTGAAATGTATGGGGGGTTTGGGGGCATTCTTCCTTTGCCCGTTGCTCTCCAGGACGGACAACCTAGATTCAGGCTCAGCACTATCCATACCAGCAGTCTAGACAGAATTATCCAACTATGCACCTGAGCAAATAACCTTATTTTCAAAGTTTACAGCTCACAGATGCAATTACCCCATTCACCCTACAGCTATCTTTACCCATTATGCAACAATATGAATTTCCAACTTACCGCCAAAATATATTACATATTTTTGGAAATGACAAAGTTGAATTTCTTTGGGTAAAGTGACACATCTGCACAAAGGAAAACCAGGGTTAATTTAATAGAACCTTAAACTGTCAGAAAACATTTGATTACAAAAATCAAGTGTCTGTCTATCAGAACTCCTCTATTTCTCCATTTTTATAACCCAGCAGCAAAGGGAGTCTCATACTCTCCTTCCATATCACGTGAGACATAACTGCTTCTGACTTAAACTGACTCTTCCACTCAGGAGTGCTGGACTTTCTCCCCTCGCAGAACCAGCCCAGAAAGCCTATCAGTTAACTTCCCAGAACAGCTCTAATGAAGGTGCAATTTTCAAATGTTCCCTGGCCTGCAGATAAACCTGGGCTTCACCGGTCAAGGCACAGAGAAAAGGACAAGAGCTGTTTCTGTAAACTACTACACTACCAGAAAAAGAACGTGTCCTTGTTTTCCTCAAAGCTAAAATTTAGTTCAGCTTGCTTATGATAATTTACACCTGCATATCTTCCCTGCTAGATACAAGAACCTAACCTCCAAACCCAGCAATGACCTCTCCCAGCAGATAGAGGCCAGGAGCCTGGGGCAAGGTGCAGTCCCAGGTACATGATTCCAGCAGAGATAGGCTGAGAAAGAAAATGCACCTTTTGTTCCACTCCTGGCATTGCTGCCAAGAACTACCCAGCCCTGCCCTGGAGTGCATGCTGACTCAGGGGCCCAGCCAGGCTGACCCTGCCCAAAATCATTGCAAAACACATACTGCCTCTCCAAAAGCCTGCACAGGAACGCTCAAGGAGACCTAGAACTGGAGAAGAGTTCCCCCAACTTGTTCCTCCTGCCTCAGCGTCTCCACATCTTGAAGCCTATCTCTCCTTGGACACAGGGAGAGAAACAAGAGCACTGCACAGACTCCAGGGCACTCTTCCATCCCCCGTGTGTACAGGATGATGATAAAAGGCCAGGAAAAGAAAAGGAAAGGAAGGAGAGGAACCCTAACTTATCACAGATTTGCAGTTCACCACTGTCTGACTTCACTGCCCAACTCCATGGCCAAGACCTTCATAAGTTCACCCTCTCATACCTCTCACCATCTTTTGTTGTTTAAAAAATATCTGATTTCTTACTTCGGTGAGCGCACAGACATGCTCTCTCCTTTACGCTGCTGCTTAGCACTGTGTGACTGGGTCATGCACGATGCTGGACACATCACAATTACAACACTTTACTGCAGGTCAGAAACGTAGCTTGGCCTTGTGAGGAAGGCATAAATGCAAGCAGTGAGAGAACTGCCCCCCATTACAGCTCATAATGCTAACTTACACACAAACACGTTGAAAATCTCGCACTAATGAGAATCGCCTGCCCTGCTCCCACCTGGAGAAGAGCCCGAGTGCTTCTTAGCCACAACAGTAACCAATCCTGCCTTGAAATCCCTTAAGCCAGTATTTAACCTTGCACCGAGAGCGCTCCTGCCTCCTGCAAGGCCCCCTCCGGGCAGGGAGCT
>JMFS01083099.1:0-38554 GCA_000699545.1 Podiceps cristatus
GGGGTCGGCGCCGTCCCGCATCCCGCCGTGTGCCCGAGGAGCCCTCCGGGCTCCCTGGCCGTCCGCTCCTCTGCCCGCCGCTGCGCTGCCGCCGAAAGTACTCCTTGTTTATCCAGATACTCCCAGAAAACTGACAGGCTGCGTTCCCCTCGGTTGTGTTAAGGCTATGACAAATTGTCGTCAGTTTCTTTAAGAAAAAAATAGTTCTCCGGCCCACTTTCTGAATGATTTGGAGGACGGACAGCATGGAGTGTGGAGTCGTCCGGATTAAAAATGTGACCTGAAAGTTTATCCAAATGCGGGAATGGCAAAGCGCGCCCGCGCCTTTGCCTTCTCAGCCGATTCTAAGGGTAGGGTCGGTCTGCCCGTGACGCTGCCTGTGGTGCCTACCTGCCGCGCCCGCCGGGCGCCTTCTCTTTGCTCCCGGGGCTGCCCCATCTCTCGCAGCCGTTTCGTGATCGCACTCCGTCTTTTGTAGAAGAATAAATCTGTGCCTCTCAAAATCAGATTAACTTATTTTTACAGCACTCCTGTGAAATCTGTAATAAGAATGAATAGTTCTCATTTTTTTTTTTTTTTCTGGAAAAATTGACTCATTTAAATACTTCTGAGTGTGATCCTAACCTTTCAGGTTTTTGAAATGTCAACTGCAGCATTTTGGGCACCTGTCCAAACCAAACTGGTGCAGCGTAATTAACAGTACGCTTTGGTAGTCTGGCGCTCTGCCTGATACGCTCTCCTTGCTCAAGTAACTTCCATGGTCGTTTTCTATCCGACGATCAAAAAGCGAGGCACGGAGGAATTGTACGGGTTCTGTTCCCGGTTTGCCGAGGGAAGATTGTGCCTGTGGGTGACATATGCAAATGTACCGCTGTTAATATTTATGAACCTCTTTACCCAGCAGTGGCACTGATCACCATATCAAAGGCCACTGATGTTGCTTTAACTCATGGAGTACTGGCCCCCGGAGGTGGATATTTAGAAATAACTGTTTTCTGTTGTAAGTGGAAAAAACCCAATTATTTTGAAATAATAAAGCGTCATTTTCCCTGCGCAGAGGTTGCTGGCGGAGCTATAGCATGGGCCGGTTGGGTGGCCCGGCACCTTGCGCTGGAGCGGTGAGGGGTCCTCCGAGCATCCCGCTTGCCTTATTAAGGGAGGCTCCATCTGGACCTTTAATTTGTTTCACTGTTTGGTCAGGAAGGCACTGTGATTTTATTAGAATTTAATGAGGATTAAGCTCAGCTCAGCCTTTTAAACTGTATATCATGATATTCACTGTTAGTTGGCCTTCGATTTTGCTTTTATGGCATGCTCTGATGCATGGTGGTTTTCTGGACTTGGGCTGAGAGGTCATTCCCAGAATCTTTAGTTTGGAAGCATGAACATTCATGTGACTTTGTTTTCAGGTTTGAATCATGCTGCTTAGTTCTCTTCTGTATTTATAATCACTTGTTGGTTGCTCTAGCTGCTAATGAGCTGTAGTGTTCACGAAGATGTGTGAATTGTTCTGAGATTTTTTTTTTAAACATCTCTAATTAAAATCTAATGGCTTGAATTTAATTAGCTGTCTGCTAAATGTTTTTTAGGAAGGCCATAAATTAATGTGATTTTAAATTAAATGTAAAAATTAATTAAAATTATTGTCGGTGAAACTGTGCTATCTATGTATATGCGTGCTCAACCAGTCAAGCGAGCTTATTAGAGAGCAAGTTGTCCTTTTAATGCCTCTGTCATTATCTGGAAGGCAAAACGTTATTACAGATTGTGCCCTCCAGCACGGGCAGAAATACCTTCTTACAATGTCTCTCGCAGTTGAAAATACTTTACGCAGCTGTTTTCTTTTGGCTTCCACATTGAAATTTTTATGAGAATAAACAGATGAAGGAAACCATTTTATATGTAATTTAGAAAATTGTTTTGGTATTGGTTTAGTAAATGCTTATGTAGCAATTGTATGCTTAAGAGCATACAATTACTGTATGAAGTGAAAAACAAAAAACTATGTATTCTGAGTTAACTTGCACAGCTGAAATAGGTATTGATTTACTCTTCTGATAAAACACTGAGTTATTTCACGTTTACTGGGACTTCAGTACCTTTTGAATATCACCGGTAGCAAAGTGGTTATTGAATCCCATTTATTGTCTCAAGTAGGACAGTCATGCCTTACATTTGAACATTTCCAACTCAACGGTTGTCAGAGGGCTCAATGGATTTTGGCCACCTGCTTTTTCAGATTCATCCCTTGAAATGAAAGAATGTGCTTCTGAATGGGAACAAGAAGTCCGGGAACTTGGACTGAGTGCCTGGGCTCTTGCCTCGCGCCCTTGCCGAGACAGGAGCACAGCATGGGTGTCTGGCTCTGGCCCTGCCAAGTTCTCTCGTGTCTTAGGGTCCTGATCAAAACAACCCAAAGACAACATCTTCAGGGAAAGAAAAGCACTGCTAATTCCACCAGAAGAATTGAGAAAGAGAGCTCCGCTAAAAAAAAAAAAAAAAAAAGCTCTTTGTGCTGCAAGCTACTGCCTTCCATCTTACCCACCCTCACAGCGATGCCTGTGAGCCCATGGTGAATGGGTTCAGAGTTGCCCCTCAGAGGGCTGTAGGACTGCAGAAGGCTGGTAGTTTTGCCAACAATAATTTCAATTTTTACATATCATCATGGATTATATTCATTTATGGCCTTCCTGCTTGCCCCAGCTGTTTTGGTGGGTTTCTGCCTAGATTGGCTTGTTAGAGACTAGAAGCATGGCAGGTGTTGGGAGGGAAGGGGTGGGAGCCCTCAGCTGAGGGTAGGTGGGATGTGATGGCACCGTGTAGTTGGCAGCTCTTAGCCTGGCTTTTCTGGATGGTGCTACTGCTGCAGCACGGCGGGGGGTGGTGGTGGGATGGTGCCTTTCTTGGGCCTAAAACGTAACTTTCTGGTGCGGGTAACATGCACCTTCAGCTAAAGGGTGTCTCAGAATGCTGTCTTAATGTGAAGCGTTTGTCACTGCGTCACTTCTCTGTGGGGCTTCTTAAGCTGTTCATTTATCTTACTTTCCGTAGGGTTAATTGGCCAAGGTATGAGGTCTTTTTGATCCTACTGGATTCAGGCTTCTGAAGAGTAAGCCACCACCGGCTGCCTGGGGCTGGGCAGGGATGCCCTTTGCTGGACAGTTTTCCATTGCTTTGAGCTGTCGCATTGTTTTCCCTTCTGAGAAAGCTTCTGCTAATTGAGCTCTGTAACAATAACTCATTGTAAACAAAGATATGGAAGCATTCATCAGATTACGTTCTAAAAAATGACTACAGCTGTTTCCAAGTTTGTCACCAGCATACACGGTATAAAGCACTTCAGTAGGACTCCCTCCAGCAATGAGGTCTGTGGCAGAATAGTAACTCATAAAAATAAATAAAGAAGTTTCGACTTCTGGATTCAAACTGTGGTTTTTGTGCAGCTGTGCAGGATCCCCTGAAGCTCAGAAGTAGTCTCTACTGAAAAATTCTGTGATTGAAAATATTTTCACAAAGAAATCAAAATCAACCTTCTCTTGAAGTCTCAGGCAAGCAGAATAATTTAGGATTTTTTTTAAAAGAAGAGTAGTTAGGTATATGCATTTTTTTCAGAGAAATAGAAGGCAAAGGAGAGCTGTAATGACTAAGTGGAGACCAATGTTTTGCTCTGCCGTTGATGTTGTTGGAAGGAGAACTGGAGAAATAATAAGATTCACTTTTGCTTTTTATATAGGATCTACATATTGTTCTGTCACTGTATATACACTAACTGCAGTATATGTACTAAGTACTTACTGGAGGGATAGCATATAGGTCAGTTCCTTTTTTTTTTTTTTTTCCCCTTCCCATTTCTTGTACTGGATATTGTATAAAACTTATTGGAAGACATTCCCATTTCATGGGTACGTCAGGTGCGCGTCGGGTAGCTACTGAGGCAGTGTTACGAGTATGTGCTGCTCTCCTGCATTTGAAGAGGCAACGGTGTTTGTCGAACCCGTGGCTGTGCTAAACCCCAGTAAGTCGTCCTCTCATGCCCCAGAGACGTGTGGGCAGGGATGCTAGAGGGGCAGGAGAGCTCCGCGGTGAGGATCTTGTGGTTGCCAGCGCTCCGAGCCCGGGGAGCGTGTGTGCATCGTGATTAATCTCTGGCTAGGTCCAGTACCGAGGGAAAATGAGCGTGTGGAATGACGAGCTACAGCAAGTTTGTCGTTTTTTTGGGCTAGAATATGAAGTCTTATGGTTGCCTGTCTAGACTGCAGAAGTGACTGCGGTGCTGTAGCGCAATTGCTTATAGCGACAGCAAGTTCAGCTTAATTCACGGGGCTCAGTTCGTGGGATTGCTGTGAGCTATTGTCAGTGTGCTAGTCATCTTAAAAATAAAAACTTTGGCAGGATGTCAGTCTGTCCTGCCTGGGAAGGATGGCCTTGGTTGGTGCCAGGGCTGATTAAACTATAGCAGCAAGGAGGACAGGCTGTTTGCTTTCGAAGCTCAGTGGCGGCCCACCTTTTGCTAAAAGGGCCTTTAGTTAATGGGCAGCGAGGAGGAACCCCGTGCTCTGTAGCCAGCTGAGCAGCAAAGGATCGTGTGTTTAAGAAACAATCCTTTTATTGCACCGAGCAATTGGCAATATTTGGCCTGGTTGTGAGTAACACTCTCGCTTTTAAAAACAAAAAAAGAAACAGAATCCAAACACAGGAGTCTCTAATAGAAAGAAGCTCTTCTCTCTCCTTTAGAAAGGCTTTTAATGCCTGGGATGTTGAGAAGAATTTTTGGCCTCTCAGTGTGTATTTTATGCTCTTTAACTGAATATTTTTGATAGGGGAAGTAGAGTTATCTGTCGGGATTTTCAGAGTATGTTCTTCAGGTAAGAAAAAAGTTTGTTGTTGTGTGGGTTTGTTTTTTTTTTTTTTTCCCTACTGTGGCTTATATCATGAAATATGTAAGAGGCAAAAAAATTGGTCAAGAACAGTGCTCTTACAAATCCTCTGAAGCATCATTTGGTTTTGTAAGCAGCATTATGTTGCTCACTGTGCTGTTAGTAATGTAAAGGGAGATTCTGTATGTCACTCCTTGCTCTTCAGAGGAGCTGCTTCCCTTCTTGGTGTAGTTTCTACCAATTACTGAGGATTACTTTTCCCTTCTCTCTTTAGGTCCTTGCTAAATCTAATCCTTAATGAATGTGATTTTAAGGCCAAGAATGTTGTTCCTGTTTTACCCACACATAATGTAATAGGAAGGGTGTTAGAGGGTAATTAATTTTATAATACATGGCATGTATGATGATAGTGAAACTGTCTCTGCTCTTGCTGGTGTTGAGCATTTCTAGTAGGGATGTTCTTCTGTTCAGATTAGTATCACCTGATAAACAACTTTTTATAAGCTTCACTAACTTCCTTTTCAAGAAATCTTTCTACAGTTAATGAGCTCAGGTGAAGCCACTGCTTGCCTCGTTTTTTCCTCTCTGTAATCAAGTGAGCACAGGCACCAACAGTTTGAAGGGGAATTGTTTGCCTTTTTTTTTTTTTTTTTTTTAATTTACTTTGATGTGCTTGTTGAAATGGAGGCAGAGTATTGGTTTTCTAGGCTTTTCTTTCATCGGGTGCTGAAGGATGGATAGCTGGGAACACCAGGTGGTGATGTGCAAGCTCTTCTGAGAGTTTTGAAGCATCTTTAGGAAAGATGCATATGTGCACTCCGATTGAAAAAGGCTGTGTTGGTGCAGAAGCTTGCTGGCTGAGCTGGTACCTCAGACAGACAGGGGCAGTAAGTGGGTGGTGCTGCTGGAGGGGTGGGATGTGAAGAGAGACACCAGAATCATTAAAGGCCTGAGTTTATTGCTAAATCTTGGAACATAACAAAATGTTTCTCTTCTGGTATTGCCTTTTTTTTTTTCCTTCCTTTTCGCTTCCCTTCCTGGTTTTTGTTTTTCTTTTTTTCTTCCGTCCTGCTGCCTTTTACTTCTTACTCTTATTTAATTTTTTTTTTTCCTTTTTGCTTTCTGTTGTGAGTATTCATGCTACATACTGTCAGTGAGTACTACAGTATTATTAAGCTTTCTGCCCGAAGACTTCTTATTGAGTTGGATGAACTAGTTTTTTTTTATTAGTTTTTTAGTTGTTTTGCCTTTCTGTGAGTTGCCTCTTCTGCTCATCCTCAATAGTTTCAGCCTAACTTGTTTGCTAAATATAGCTGTGTCTTGATGTTCTTTAACTGCTCGTTTCCTGACTACTCTCCTGACTTTTAAATGTCTGTCCTGCTCTACTTTGCATGACAGTGCTGCTCCTTTGGAAGGACATTTTTTTTAGCAAGTGTTGGAGAATCCAGTTTCTTTCTTTGATTGCTTGTCTACGGCCTGTCTGCCCCATCTAATGATGTGGATTGTGTGCTCTTGCAGCTTTTAGGCAAGATACGTTTGAGTGCAAATCTGTCGTTGTGGAAGCAGGCTTACTTTTTGTATTTAAATACATTAGCTTTCTGGAGCTGTTTGTACATGTGACTGACTCATGCATAACAACAGTGCAATGGAAGGGGTAAGAGATGAGTAACATAGCTATGCTCTGTAAAGAGTTACAGTATATTTTGGAGAGGCACAACTACCTTGGATTTCAGATGCTGTATTAAATTAAAGATAGATACTCACTGTTGTTTCCTACCTGATTCTCTCCTGTTTCTTTGAAACTCGGCTCGTAGCAGCAAATGCAGTGTTCCAGCCTGGAGTTGGTTCCCACTTCTCCTGCCAGTTTCTTTGGGCTTTAAAAAAAAAAAGGAGGGAGGGGGAGCTGAAACCAAACTGTTTTATGTTTGAATGTATTTTGGATTTGTGTAAACACTTTCAATGCATCAAGCTAAATTGGCAGGCTTTCATAATCCTCTGGGAAAACTGGGAGTTTGAAACCCAGTGGATAAATTAAAGTCACAGATGCTTCTAAGTCCCAGATTTGGCTCCCTAAAGGGTTGCTGTAAATTAGTTAGGCCTAGAAATGTGGTTTAGTTAAAGTAAATGAAAATGGTTTTCATGAAAATCTTATAATTTTAAAGACAGAGTTGGATTTCTTTATTCTGAGTTGAGGACACAAAAGCAAGAAAATGGCTATTAACCAGAGAAATGTATATTTCCAAATATACATGTGTCCAAACACAAGAGGTAATGATTTCACCACTTTTTATGGTTTTTAATGAAATTATGACATAAGGGTAATAGAAATTAATTCAGTCAGAGGCTGAGGTAAGCAAGCCCTCACATGCATAACAAAATTAACAATCCCAAATATACATAAAATGAATGGTAGAACTATTAGTTTGCTTACAGTTTACTGTATGTTACATTTTTTTCCTCTTTTGAGAACAAAAGGAAAATGTTGCGCTTTTTTGTCAGGCTTCTGACGAGCTTTGTGCGCCCGTGGGTGTACAAAGCAGCAGCAATAAGGTGGGCTCCAGGTTGCTTCCTTCCCCCTTGTTCACGGTCGCAACCAGGCCGTGCCCTTTTCTTAAGAGGTTCCCTACTGTGTGCATTATATGTATCTTTAGTTAATTAGACCACTGAGTTTTATTGGCAAATTCTGCTTAAAAATGGTAGAATAAAAGCCGAAGGTTTCTCTTGCAGGTTCAGTTTTTGAGGATGGGTGTCACCTCTGAAAACTAACCATGCTTTTTAGACTGTTATTATACATTTTACAGTACCTCTGGCTTTTATAACTAACAGACAAATTTTGGAGTGGCTTGAAATTGTGGACTTAATTGTTTAGGTTGACCTAATTCCTTCCCAGGAGCAGTAGATACTGGAAAACTGACCATGTGGAATGGAAGGAAAAGTGTTGCTGTTAGAGATTTCCTCATACGTCTCTGGTTTGATGTGGCTGTGGTTAAATGATGCACTGAGTCAGAGCAGTTCTGAGATGACTGCTACATGTGCACATCTGGGCTTCTCTGGGAGTAATGTCCACTTCAGGTGTGTCAATGTGCATTACAACTGTTATGGTTTGGGATTTTTTTGGGTGCAGTTTGATTGAATGGTATTTCAGGAGACCATTCCTAAAGATTTCCAGAGAGAGGTGTGGAAAGGAAGAACCTCTAGCAGTACAAACCATAAATTAAACTCTTTCAGCTGCAAGATTCAGAGACATGGCGATACTCACATCTGCATAGTATCACTTAGCTTTTTTAAACAAGAACTCTAACAAGGAGAAAATTACAACTTTGTTTAGCTATGAAATTCTACATTGAACTGCTATTGCCTCCTCTCCCAACACGCACCATGCAAATGCCATCGGAGGGATCTAGCAGGAAACCAGTGGTTTGTGTGGCCATAATGCTTGCTTTCTGAACTCTAAACATGTCTGTTAACAGTCATGAGGCAAGGGGGACAACAATAACAAGCAGTCCAAACTCTTTGCTGCCTTTTTATTTTTTTCCTTTTCTTTTTTTTTCTTCTTTTCTTAATAGAATAAGCATGAAAGAGCCCCAAGTCCCTATTGACAGGTTTGTGGTAGCTATCATAAGCAATACGTTGAGATGGTTTTAGACTCTAGTGCATTGGGATTGGTGATGGGGAGGATTTTTCCATGTCTATTTTCTAAACATTTAACATGTGAGATGGCTTTTTTCCATGAAAGTGGACATATTTAAGAAAGATGACTCGGTTGGCAGTGCTGTTCTCCAGATTTGGGGTTTGTGCTGTATCTTCTATGATCTGTGACCGTATTATTTTCTGAAAGATGCTCAGAGGGGTGAAGGGTGGGTTAGCACAGATAAGGCAGCAGTTAGGTTGGGACCATACTGACAGTCTGCTTGCTCTTTGCTTGCCACAGTTCTTGCACCTAATTCTTGTTAAAGGAGTGAATGCATAATTAATGTGAATATAGAAGTTGCTTTTGGAGAATGCTTAGGAGCTGGATTTCTTTGAGTTTATTCTTTACACTAGAGAAGCAGAGTAATTAAGCCATTTATTTAGCTAGTGTGGACTTGATGGTGGTATTCCTGATGTAAATCTGATTTTTTTTAAAGTATTATTTTTTGAATTAGAAATGTGTTAGGGGAGCTGCTGCTTCTACCTGTTAGCACTTCTATTTTAAATTCTGTTAACTACTTTTTAATTGGCTTGAGCTGCAGAAACTACTGTAACTTGGGCAAGTATTTAGTATGAAGCTGTGAAATACCCAAAATCCTGTTTTGAATTTGGTATGTGTGTTTGTTTTCCAGGAAAAACTTCCTGGAGGATATATGCTTTTTCTGCAGCATCCTCCCTCTCTGGTTGTTTTCCTTTTGTTTCCTACTCCATAGCAGAAATCTGTTGTAGCCGACATGTCTGAGGACCCAGTTTCTGACAGGCTGGTTTAGAGGGAATATGAACTACACAAATATAACCTGTCGTTGCAGGATTTATGGTGAAATGTGGTAGACTGAAGGTGCAATGTGCCCAGTGGTGATGAGGGCAGATTCAGTAAGGCAGGGTAATATAGGTATTTATATAAATTCCTCGTGACTTCAGGTTTTGCATAACAGCCTAGTATTTAATTCTACAACTGCACCTGCATTTCCTGACTGGTAAGATAATGGAGCTGGGTTCTCACAGTTTGTATCGTTGGTTTGTTTTTTCCTTTTTTATTTTATATATTTTTTTCCCAAGGTAGAGTATTTGGCCTTGATTTATACTTCTTGTTTCAGTTCTGTTTGATTTTTAAAATCCTATGAACATTCATGTATTATTGGTATTGTGAAGTTATTGGAAGCTATAGCTATGAAGTGTTTAGTGGCTCTATAAACAGAGGTAGGTGATTTGAGATATTTTCAGAGTAGCTTTAAAAAAGAAATTGCTTGTTTTGCTGTTAAATGTAGAGGAAAATGGGCATTAGGCATAGCAGTAGAAAACCCTAATCAATTCAGATTCTTGGAAAAAAAATAACTTTTTTTGCTGAACACTTGATCTGGCTTACTGGTGTTTCATTAGAAATGATGCTCCAGTGTAGCACTATTCCTGTGCTGTTTGCTAGCACAGCTAACCTGAATGGTCAGGTACAGGCATTAAATAGGTGTGCTTCCATATGCATTACTGCTCACATGCCCCTTCAGTTCCGGAGGTGAACGTGCTCACCAAGAGGGACCGGTACGGCCGGGTCACCAGGATGCTCTGTGGCTGGTAAGCTAAGGTGTGTCAGGGATGTGCCTTTTCCAGGGGGCTACAGTACCACGGCGGAACGCAGATGCAGAAATGAATCATCCCAGATGTCTCGTGTGCGGGTGCGAGAGGGTTGGGAGCGGCTGTGTCAGGAGATCTGTCCTCATCCCGTGGTGGGTGTGGGAGGAAACGATTGCTGACCCCCATGGGCAGTAGAGCCTCATGTGGTGCATCTCCAAAATCCACCCAGCACATTAGGCAGTAATTGTATTACAAGTTGATAGACACTTTTATGATTTGCTTTGAAAACTTTCAAAGTGCAGAGAATACAAGTAATTTCTATGTGAGATTAACATCAAGCCTCGAGCTTTTCCGTGCTAGCTGGTTTAAATGCAAAGAAAATAGATTTAAGTTTGCACTCTGCAAATTTATAAACTCTCATATTTGGAACAACTGCAACCAAGAACTGAAAAAAACCAACTTTATTCATGATGTGGAAAAATACATACTAGAAGTTATTTTTTAATGATAGAATCCTAGAATGGTTTGGGTTGGAAGGGACCTTAAAGATCATCTAGTTCCAACCCCCCCTGCCATGAGCAGGAACACCTTCCACTAGATCAGGCTGCTCAAAGCCTTATCCAATGGCAAATTTAATTATAAAGTAGACTTCTGTTTTTCCTTATTAGATGCCAAACCTGTAGATGTTAATATTTGTTAGTTATTTAAATACTGTTGTGGATGCAAGCTTTTGTTTTAAGGTACACTGTATGGAAAGTACCTAGTTGTAGTCTGTAACAGTGCAAATAAACCCCATGAGTTGCTTAAAGACTTAAGTGCAATAAAAGTCTTATTGATGATATGTACTAGCATTGGAGAGAAGAAGTGGGAAAGATGCTGATGCAGGTTAAGGGAGTTAAATATTCCAGGTAATCTCCAGGAAAAAAACCCTCCTGTGCTGGTCTTTTGAGCATCACAATTTAATACATTTAGACTTAATATTTACAAGAATAAGAGAGAGTAACTCTTGTTATGCTGTTGCATGCCCTCCTGGGCTTCTAGGACTAACAGCTTTATCACTGTGGGTCTTGCAACTCTTTGGGATGTGTTTTGGACAATTTTTTTAAAGGTAACTTGACATATGGTTCTACTTTTCACTCTGTGGCTGTTTAAGTAGAGAAATGGGACCTTGTGCTTGGGTGCATCAGTAAACATCCTACTAGAAGGTCTATTTAAA
This sequence comes from Podiceps cristatus, assembly GCA_000699545.1. Classification (NCBI taxonomy): domain Eukaryota; kingdom Metazoa; phylum Chordata; class Aves; order Podicipediformes; family Podicipedidae; genus Podiceps; species Podiceps cristatus. Next base: position 11,353 of record JMFS01083099.1, read on the forward strand.
AAATATTTCCAACCTAAATCATAATGCTACTTGGGTTTTTTGTTTCTTTTTCTGTGCCAGGTCAGCCATGCTATCTGTGATATCAACATGCTGCTGTCTGTGATATCAACATGCTACTTTCTGCGTACCTGATTTTGTGTGCTCTTTTGCAGTAAAACTGCTGACCCTTTCCTTAAGTGAGAGCTCAGAGTTCTGGTCCAGGCGTCTGTTATTTCTTTATACCCCTCTGGGAACCTGAATTCCAGTCCCAAGAGAGGCAGGGCGCAGGCTGACTTGAATTCACAGAGGATGCTGCCATCCTTCATCTGCTGTGGAACCCGTGAAAGGCCCTTGCGAACTATTGAGGAGTGTCAAGGATGCTGGCAGGAAAAATGGAAGGTACATGCAGGGTCTGTTCTGTGTAAATGTTTTACCAAGGTGCCTTTGATGTGAAGGTATTCATGCTGTGGGCATCAGATTGGCAGTTGTTATCCATCTCTGATCTTGATCTACTGCAGAATGTTTTCTATTGGGTTAAATATGCTGGTGTGCATTAGCAAACCTGAAAAATAGGATTCACTAGGAGGAACCTTATGTTGCTTTTTCATTGGGATAATTTGTCAGTGAGTTGTATGGTGTCAGGCAGGACTGAATCTGGCATCCTATTTTCTGAACTAGGATGAGAGACAGTTTGTTTTTTTTTTTTTTATTATATCTAGCCATCTGAGTTTTGAATGGATTTTGATCATTCATTTTGTATGTGTGTGTCAAGCCTGTGGTTCTGCTACAGAAATGTCTGTGTATGTGTGCATTGTGTTCTGCTCTCAGAGAAATATGGGGTTTGGAGAGTACTTATTTTGAATTTTAACAGTCAAATGTTGAAGTGGTCATCCATCTCAACCATGAAGAGTGTAAGCTGTTTACTTCTGCGTTAAGGTATTTCAGCGCACGCGTGTAAAGCTTGCCAGCTGTGCAAGCACCAGGCAGCGTCTCTTTCTCTGTACCTGCACAAAGCCTTACGGCTCAGCGTGTGACTTGTTCCTGGATGTGGCTGGAGCTGTGGGAGGGAGGGGAGGCTCTGGGCTGATGGGCATGTGTGCTCTGAACCCCGGCGCTTGCCTGGGACCAGCAAGGAGATGTCTCCTGTGTCCTGCGCTGGCTTTTGGCAGAGCTGGGCACAGCTCACTTCCCCTAAGCCTTACAAATTTGGGGTCAAGGCTGGGGAGAGGTAAAGAGGGGAGGTGGTATCTGTGCAGGTGGGATTTGAACCCCAGGTGGGACTTATTTGATCGTCATCCCTTGTCCCCCCCCCCCCCGCAGCATGTTTAAATATGGTGATTTGAAACCTTGAGAAATATCAAAATGATATTTGTGCATTCTCTGGATATCTGGTCAGTTATTGCCTAGCTAATAGTAAAGTTATATGTGTGAGGTTCTTGCTAACATGCTTTTAATTATCTGTGTTTAAGTAATTATTATTTGCAGTAGAAATTTTAATTTCCTGTTCCTATATCTATAGCAACTTTATCAGTAAAAGGGCTCTAACTTGGCTGCTGTTTTTGTGAATTAATGGCGACATTTGATGTTTACTTTTTATAGAACATGAAGGGATGTTTTTCCAAAGCTATAGATAAAACGACAAAAAGAATTGCGAGAAAGTGAAAGGGAATCAACAGTAAAGCATACATAGAGGATTTGCAGAATATAGCCTGGATTGTATTTATCAGTATATGTGGATTTGTTTGATCTGCCTTTCACCCTTTAGTAGTCCTTATTTTTGTGTCCAGAACTAATTGCGAAGTTTCCATGCTGCTTTGTGCATGTATAAATTCCCCTCCTCTTCTTTTATTTAAAGAGACTGAAGTCTGGCCTTTTTAGTTCATAGTTGAACATTTCAAAGAACGGTAATACCTTACGTTTATCGGCAGCATCTGCAACAGGTCTTTTTGTCTTCTATAAAAATTGTAAAATCATTATATAGTGCTTCTATAATCTTATTAAAGTATATGTGCATTCTTCAGTTGAAACATTTCTATTTTATTATGTAGCCCTGTTTTCAGGTTGTCTGATTAACACATCTTATTTTCACTATTATTGGTTCTTGCTTGTCTTATGTATTGTATGTATTTTGTTTTTGCAAAACTTGAAGCTAAACTTTGAAGGTAGCTTTTTTGCTTGTTGCCATATTGTATTTATGAGTCTTTGCATACAATGTACAGATTAAAACTCAGATACCTTTGAAGTTAAACTAATTAGCAGGTAAAAGAAGATAGAAATCTTTACTAGAAAGAAGTGACTTGCCTAAGATGAACAAGAAGCTATGTTTTGGCAAACAACTCTTTTGTACTATCATATGAACTGTGTGCATGCATTTTTAGAAGAAAAATGGGTAGGGTTGATGTCATCTAAGAGCTGCCTGTTTACTTTTAACTCTTCATCAGCTTAATTACCCTGGGATGTTACAGACCCTTGAGTTGCAGTACTGGCTGAACAACCTCGGGGATTGACTTGTCCTTTTGGCTTGCATCGTTCTCTATTATGGAATAGGGGTGTAGGAATAACCATTTCACAGTGTTTTTCATCACCTGTTTCATCAGCTTTGATGTATACGTGTTAATGTCCCCTCTTCTGTGCAGTGCATGGTACGTGTTGTATCCAACGTTTTCCCTTAAGCTCCGTGAGGAGTGGCTGGTCGGTGGCCTTCAGCCACATGCCGCTTGCAGGCACCGTCGTGCTGGGAAGCAGAGCTGGATCCCCGTTGGGGTCTGGGATAACCCATCAGGGGAAAACTCTTGAGGTGTTGCTCACGATGAAAACCATCCCTGCAGCTATTTGTTAACCCCGCCGCACGTGTCGCCCCAAGCTGTGTCCAGCGAAGCTGGAGAAAGGCTGTGCGACAGCAGAGACTTCTGCTTGCGTGGGGCAGGGGTGATGTTAATCGTTGGATGTTAAATGCAGGTTCGGCTGGCTGTGAACAAGGAGCGCTGGAGAGGGGAAGGGAAAGGCAGGTGTGCGCCCCTGGAAGAAGGGCCTCTGTCAGAGGCTGTGGGAGCCACCCGCAGCAAGCGGCAGCTGGCTGGAGGGGTGCTCTGAAGGCTTCTTCCTGCTGCCTTAGGCTGCCATGACATGTGCTCCTCGCTATAAATACCTACATTTTTGCATCACTATAGAATTCTGTAGAACTTGCCCCGCCTCCAGTATCTGTATGGATGTTTTGTTGTGTGGTGTTTTGTGGAGTTTGTTGTTTGTTTGTTTGTGGTGGGGTTTTTTTGTTTGTATGTTTGGGTTTTTTTTAAACTTCTTTTCCTTGGGGAATATTATTTTCTGTTTTTCACTGACTGCCATTTAACTTCAAGTTTTTGCTGAAAAATTCTTGTGGTGGGTCCGGACTATTCTTGCTGTTAGCTGCAAGGCTACACTCTAATCCTTGAAGAGGAGGCAGGGAAAGGTGATGATCATCCTGCCAGCATACTTGGCAGCAGAGAAAGATGTTATTGCAATCTTCCTTTGCAGTGCTGCTTTGCTAGGGAGAACGAAGGGAACTGGAGGGGACATGCACTTTATGTTTCTTTTTATACATTCAAAATAAATAAATTGTGAAATGGGGGGGACACCACACACGCGGCTGTGGATTCCTTACCCCAGCTGGTGGCTGTACTCCTGTCGCTGCCTTGGCTTGGGCTCCCCAACAGCTTGTCCCTGAGCTCGTGGTACTGATGGAATAAAGTCATGCCTTTAATCTGGAGACCCTTGCTCCATGTGGGCAGCAGGGCTAGCGCATCCCTGCTCTGCAAATCTTTGACAAAGTCTGATGGGACACGATGTGCCCCCATGTTTTCCTACTGTGCTCTTGGTTAGTGTGGGTTGTTTTATGTCATGTCACTCTTTTTCTAGCCCGTACCCGCCTCGGATGCTGACTTTGAATGCTTTCAGCATTATAGAAGCAATTTTCTGTCTTCTGGAAGCAGCTGTTAGAATAGGTTTTAGGAATTTAACTTTTGTTCTACATTAACCATCAATGTTCTCAAAGTGGAAAGCTGAATCACGTTGATGTTCCGAAAACTTGACTGCTGCTGGGCCACTTCCAGGGAGCTTAGAGCAGGAGGGTGTTGCTGCTGCACCACCACGCTGGCTGTTCGGGCCAATGAGGATCTTCTCTTTGGTTCTCCTCTAACAGGAACCATCCTTCTTATTTAATAAGATGATGGCTGCCATATGGCCGCCTTCTTTCCCTCTTCCCTTCTTTTAATTTTGCATGCACGTTTATGTGGTAAAAGCATCAGGAAGACCATTTTCTATACTGTTATAACATTGAAAGTAGGTAAGTTTCTACATGTTTTTTAGGGACTGTTTACTCAGTTTAGTGAATTAAGAAAACGTTTTGTTGATGTTTGTAAACTACACTAGACTTCCTGAAAGTTCTTTTATTTGTAGGGTTGTTTTGATGTTTGGATTTTTTTTATGCCTCTTTTTTTTTTTTTTTTTTTTTTTAAACACAGAACATATAGTCTTATTTTAAAAGAATTTATAATGGAGAAGTATTTTTTATACTGTAAAGTATGTTCCCCTTCTTTGTTAATCATTATGGTTTGATTTTGTTTGATGTGACTCATTTTTCCAAAGACTTTTATTGCAGCAATTGCACATATACAACAGGAAGCCTAGAAGGAAGTGCAACATCAGATTACTGAAGATTCTCTGCTGCTTTTACAGCTGTTTTTTATGGTTTGGTGTTAATGATTTCTTGCTGTGCATGTTCTGTTTCACATGCATAGTGTTTATTGTGTCTGCTTTATCACTGAGAATATTTTTTTGAACCCACATGCGTCAACATAATTAGTAGGAAATTTATCTTTGGTTTTGTAATTGAACATGCAGTTGTACTTAGGTGCTTTCTAGTGCTGCTGCTTTTGTTGATCTAGGAAATGACCTGTAGTAGCGATATAGAATAGTTATGATAATCAAGAGGTAGTGCAGCTCTTCTGCTACATACTGTTGTCTTGTTATTGCCGTATGCGTTCTTCTACAGTAATTTTTGCATTCCTCTTTCTGTTCCCTTTTGAGTAAGCCTTAGAGAAGAGCTGCATATTGAGCAGTTCAGCTACTTTCTACCTACCAGAAAAAGCTCAGTTGTAGTTTTGAGGCAGTATTTATAGTCCTTGGTAGGTCGTTGTTCCTGTTTGTATTAAAACATTACTAAAAGTGTTGTTGAGGGCAAACCAGATGGACGCAAGTTATGGCAGTGTTCTCAGTACCTTCCCACCTTGGACTGCGGACGGTGCGTTGGTGCCTTCGGGACCGTGCTTTGCTCCGTGTGTGTAGTAAGCTCACCTGCGTGGTACCGTGCCGTGCTGGACCCAGGAGGAGCTGGGCCCAGTTCTGGAGGTGTTCTCTGAAACTCACGGCTCAAACCGCCTGGTGCGTTGAGGCTGTGTTGGAGGACCACAGAGGGTGGGTGAGGGCTGTTCTGGCAGCAGAGGCCCAGGGGCTGCCTGGTGCTGTTCGAGGAGAGGGCTCTTGAGTGTGCCTTCCCACCTCGGGAAACAGAAGAACTTTTTTATTTTACTAGTCAGCTTTTACAAATCTCTTCAGGTGAAGACTGAGTAATGGCTGTGTTTGAGGGCAGAGGGATGAGAAAACGAAAGGTAAGTGCTTGAAGCCCAAATGATCTCTTTTACAAAATGTTTAGGATTAGCCATGTGCCTGACAGAAATGGTATGTGTCTGCAGAAAATAGGCTAATTGGATTCCTGTTAGTGGCTGTATAGGAGGCTACCAGGAGGATAAATTTGACACCTCTGGAGGACAGAAGACACGAGTCTTATAAGTCAGGCAGGTGGTAGTCTGAAACCTTGGTTTGGAAAGTGTCGAGATAGCGCCGTGTCTCTGCCCTTTCAAAAAGATCTTGAGTGGGTGGAAAGAAATTAGAAGGCGGCACTGAGCTGTTGTGTGCTGCCCAGTACGGCCAGCCCATGGTCCGGTCCCCCTTTGCAAAGACCCGTCTCTCTCCCTTGTGGAACTGCTGTCTGCCAGTGTGGTAAAGCTGGTTCACTTCTCACCCCAAGGGGGAAGATACCTCCTCGAGACATGGCTGCGGGGCTGATGCTGCGAGGGAGGAAAAGCTACTTGGTATTGTGGTAGAGCAGTCGGGTGTTGCTGAACATCCCTGTTCTGCTCTCCAAAACCTGGCAGCTCCCCCCACCCCCTTCCTTTTCCTCCACTATTTCCTTTCCTTCTCCTCATCACACTGTCCTTAAAAAAGGTGTGTGAAAAGAGAGACCAAGTGCTCCCATATTGGGAATGGATTTTCCTTTCCAAAGCCTTCTGAAAAAGGTGGATGTATAGTGTTAGGCTATGTCATTGTGTAATCTCAAAAATCATATATATAACAAATATATTACTGTTTTTTGAACCCAACAAACCCCAACCTTGAATGCGGCTAATGATACAATTATCCCACTTGATTATCATGAGATTTGTCTAGCTGTCCTTGTTAAGGCAGTTATGCATATGTTCCAGATGAAAAAATGTATTTTAATTTGGTTTTACTGTTGCTGTGTGCTAAAAGAAAAATAGCCACCCTGATTCAGTCTCTTAGCACATATAGGTTTTATGGAAATAGCTTCAAATAAATAACTTAATATTTTGCTTACAAGACCAGATTGCAAGCCCCATATTCTAAAGCTAGCATGTTGTGGAGCAGCTAATCATAAGGCAAATAAGTATCAGATTACAGATCTTTTTCTACATTTAAAAATATGACCATATGTACCTTTGAATAATTCCAGATGGAAGGCTGGTGGTTTATAATTAATTGGTTTGGATTTAATTTTTTCATATTTTTTTTTTTAAAATAAACTGGTCAATCCATAGGTATATTACAAGCATAAAAAAATAAAGGAATGTATTTAGTTTGCTGGGTGTATAAATCTAAACTTTTCACCTATTTATTCTTCCCACCCCGCAACATTTTGGTTGAATAGCTGAGCTGTTGGGGACATGTAAAGGTCTATATGACCAATCTAAGCCTGATGTATTTTATCATTATGTAGTCCCTAAGTGATCAGATTTTACAGTATGAATATTTTTTTTAATATGTACTTTTAAGAAGCATATTCAGATGCTTATCAAAAGCATTCCCAGAGTGAATGTGAAACCTTTCAAATAAAAAGGTAAATATTTGAAAGTTATGAACCTCTGAAAACAATATTATAATGGAAATTGTTTTGTAGCCTTGACTCTTGCTGCCAACACTAATGCACTAACCGCTTTTGAAAGAAAAATACTCTGAGAGCTTGCCAGCTTATTCTCTTTAATGATTCCCTTCTTAAAAAAAAGTTACTTTGTCAGGTAATTTTAAAGACCCTTTAGTTAGAAAAAGAGCCTTAGAAATCGACATAAGCTTGGTTCATGTTGTCAAAGGCCGTGATTAAATATCCTGTCTCAGTAATTGTATCTACACTTTCCTGGTAAGGTAAGAAAAATGTGATTTTAGGTAATAGTTAATGAAGTCTTAATTGTTGCTGTGTCTGAGGTCGCTTGGGACTCCCTTGGTTCAAGAGTGGCTTGTAGTAATCCTCCAGTGCTCTTACCCTCTTGCCCTGGGCATCTTGATCGTTCATGATCCCCACAGGGAATGCACAAATAACATTTCATGTCCTTACTACTGCTTGTTTTCTTATTCTTTATGATAAGGCACTAGGATATCCCAAGGTAGTTCAGGATGATCATTGCAGTTGTTACTATGTGTGTCTATTTGTGTTTTCCTTGGTTTTGTGTTTTGTGTTGGTGTGGTTTTTTTTTTTTTTTTTTTTTATTTTCTACTTCCTCACACAGTTTTAACAGTATTTTATAAGTCAGTATTGTAGGAAGTAATAACTGTAGCCATGTCAATGGAGTCATTATTTTTAATTTCACTCAGAGCATCACATGCGGTCCATGGGTGACCTATTTATAACACAGATGATGAGCTTAGCATCAAAAGTGCCTGCTCTAAGTTACTTTTTTATCTTCAACCTTCCTTGTTTTATTTCTGCATCCGCAGTCAAATTTCTGGAGTTTAAGAAAGGCTATGTACTGTATTTATATCATGGCAGAGGAAGGTGTAGGATTTAGTCTTGGATAATCACGAAGTCAGAATGTCTGGGAAACTCACCTTCATAGCTGAGAACTTTATTCTTCTTTTACTACTTTTTCTGGCTAAAAATATTGTTTATTGATTATTCAGGAGTCATATGATGTATGAAGTAGGACTTTCAGAGCCTTGTGGCTTTTAAGTCTTTATAAGCTTGCCCCAATGACTTTCAACTGGTTGTTAAGTAAAGAGATTCTTTGTATGCTTTGGTGACATGTTAGCTCTTTGTGTCTGCAAAATACGGCTTTTCGTTATGTAATGTAAAAAAAAAGAGTTCCGTGATATGTCCTCTTCACAATAAATGTAAATGTGAATAAAATGTGAGCATTTTTCAGAAATCAGATGAATTTCAACCTGTATCTCAAGTATGTATGATTTAAGAGAGAAATCAACTTGATTTCTCAAAAAGCATCATATTTTATATCATCTTTGTGGAAAAGTGCAACTTGAGTAAAATAGTTTCTGGAGTACAGAACCTACTGTACAGTGCTATTTCTGAAATACTGCTAGGAAAGAGGCCAGGATTAGAAGGACAGCAAAATTTAGCAGTATGGAGGACTGGGATTGTGAACGGTAAGCATTTTCTCATGGTTGTGACTGTAGCATTTTTACACAGCAGACTTAAGATGTTCAGAGGAGGGATAATGTGATATGCCCTTTTGGGCTCAAATACTTCTGTGGTCATCTTTATCTGTGGCTTAGACCTTTTTTTTGTTTGTTTAAATTCTGTATTTTAAAGGGTTTTGTCACTTTCCTATGAAGCCTTTGCCCTTCAACATCTTAGACAAAACCAGCAGCTAGGTATTCCTGTTAACTGGCTGTTTCTCACTCGGTGTGTAAGTTGAAACGTGTTCACAAGCACTTGAGTATGAGGGGGAGGGTATTTCCATGCAGTTGTTTTGAGAAACCGAGGAATGAGCTTTTGCAATATTAGCCTTGTTCACATGGTCACTATTACTAGAAACCCCTTAGAAATGCTGCTTAGCAAATTAAATCCTAATTACTGTTCAATTTAAAAAAATTAAAGACTATTTATTTGGTGAGCAGTTAACCTGGAAAACTTGCCTTGGCACGTAAGGTTGGTTAACGGGTGCGGTGTTCTTTGCGTGTACTGTTTTTTAGTTTTAAACAGCTGATGTAGCAGCAGTGAGGCACCGTCTGGCATTTTTTTAGGCCCTGTGATCATTCCTCTGCATCAGGCTTTCAGGAAGACACTGTCACCACACCCACCAGCAGCTCCTTCTCTGGGGACTCCCTTTCCTTGTATTTCCTACCGTGCCTGTGGGGTTCAGCTGTTCGGAAGCATTTGTTCGGCTCGTTCTGCAAGACGACAGGATTTTGCCTGAGAGTCCAAACCCCATAGCAAACCTGCTGCTGGCATGTGCCCCTGCAAGGAATGGGGGGAGTGGGGGGCTGGTGGGGTGATTGTGTGCACCTAAGATCCTGGAGTAATTTATGATATAAACTGTGTTTTGGAGCAGAAGTGCATAGATCGCTGCGTTACATCAGCACCAGTTTTCTGTGTGGAGCATAAGATGATGTCTGTGGGGTGGGCACATAAACAGCTTAAAGAAAAAATGGCTGAACCAGTTAATGTTTGGTCTTTCTACAGAAATAGCCTTTGGGTAGAAATTGAGCATGAAGAGCACAGGCCCACGTGGAAGTAATTTGCTGGAGCTATGAGGAATTAAAATTTGGGAAAAAGAAAGGGGGTGCTGTAATGGGAGATGCAGTTGCCTCCCCCACCCTTCACACAAACTGCATTCCTTCAGGTGAACGTGGGCTAGCAGAATACAAAAGATAGCATTGTATCTCTAAACACTTAGAGATTGAATATACTACATTAATCTATGTAAAACTGAAGACTTATGGGGGCAAAGATGCAATAGGAACTATTACAGAGCATTGTCAAAACATTCCTAAAGGGAGATGGCAGAGATGACTTTTATTCACTTTTAAAAGTAAACATTAATTGAAGAAATACCAGTTATTATCACAAATATGATGATCCATGCTGTCCTTTCCTACAGAGCAAAAATTGTTACGTAAGTATGGAATTTTTTTAATATGTAGTAATTTTTATGCTATGCCAATATTGTGTAGTCTCACTACTTTATAGTCTGGGTTGCCACAGGCGATTTTAGTAACCAAAATGTGTTGAAAGATAAGGTGATGCATTGCATAAAAACGTAAAATATTGTTGAATGACAAAGCATTGTGATACAGTTAATTACTTCATTGAGAAGTTCCTCTGGGTTACTCAGAAAACATGCTATGACTTTTGGCACAGATAAGTTTTTAAAGGAATAATATTTGGTCCAAAAGGCACCTTTTGATTTCTTTGCTCTTTCTGTATGGGTGTGTTTGAAATTTTTAGTTTGAGAGCTCTGAAGAGGAAAATGGTAGGCATGTTCTTGATTCTGCAAAAAGTTGATGCACCCGAGTAAAACTGCTAACATGAGGAGTTGTAACTGTTTAAAAATTACCCATAGGCAGGTGTTCTCAGGTTGAAACACCCTCTCCTCTGCTCTGGTGAGACCTCACCTGGAGTGCTGCATCCTGCTCTGGAGCCCTCAGCACAAGAAGGACATGGAGCTGTTGGAGCGGGTCCAGAGGCGGCTACAAGAATGATCCGAGGGCTGGAGCACCTCTGCTGTGAGGACAGGCTGAGAGAGTTGGGCTTGTTCAGCCTGGAGAAGAGAAGGCTGCGGGGAGACCTGATTGCGGCCTTCCAGGACTTAAAGGGGGCCTGTAGGAAAGAGGGGGAGAATCTTTTCAGTAGGGACAATGGTGATAGGACAAGAGGTAATGGTTTTAAGCTGAAACAGGATAGGTTTAGATTAGATGTAAGGAAGAAATTCTTTACAATGAGGGTGGTGAAGCACTGGAAGGGGTTGCCCAGAGAGGTGGTGGAGGCCCCATCCCTGGAAACATTCAAGCCCAGGTTGGACGGGGCTGTGAGCAACCTGATCTGGGTAATGGTGTCCCTGCTCACTGCAGGGGGTTGGACTAGATGGGCTCTGGGGGTCCCTTCCAGCCCAAAACGTTCTGTGATTCTATGAAATCATTAAATACATAGAAACATACTGTGAAATGTTTCAGATTTTTGTTTCCCTATATGGGTTACACGATGGTTCCTCCAACTATTTTGGTGGTCTAATCTGAGTAATTGTCCAAATAAGAAAATCTTGAGTGACATAAGGAGACCACTGGGGAACAAGAGAGTGTAATTGTACAATTAAGTTTTCTTGTTATTTTTGGTAGACACATGTAAACCTCTAATCTGTATAACCTTCCTAGTTTAATGAACTGTGATATTAGTATTAGATGTGACTACATACTTGCTTCAAATGTCTAAGAGGTTATCTGTTTGTTTTTCTTATTTTCTAAATGGATTAACCAGATGGATCTATTTAAATCCTGAATTTCTGATGCCACGCTGCCTCAAGTCATGAAGTGTGTCTCATTCACTCAGACTGCGTTTTCGTAAATGACACTTGACGAGTCAGCAGGCAGAAATTTAGAAACTGATAAGTGTTGGCATCTTCAGTCACTGATCAAACTCTGCCACACTTGCACTCTCAAAGAGTTTTAGCGTTCTGAGAGGTTTTTTTTCCTCCCCTTACATCTGTTCATATAGGGCTAATTCTTTGCTTGTTAGCTGATTTGCAGGCTTATGTTAGTTGGGTTATTTTTGTGTTTATTTCTTTGCAACCAGGGATCTAGCAAAACTGTTGGAATTGGTGTGTATTTGCACATTGCTTATGCTGTTGATGTAGGTGGTTTTGCTTTGCATCAATGTAATGCATGCTCAAATTGTTAATTTGCAACTCGTCAAGAATGGTAGAAGTTTAGTGTTTAACATATTTCCCATGTTTTTTGTCAGCATTCTGCAGTACCTATTTAACACATCTGAATGTACATCCTTTCATCAGATTTCATCAGAATGACATCCTTTCATCAGATGTCTCAGAAGACTTAGCATTTTGGCCAACAAAACAGGGAATCTTCTACTGAAATAATTTTTTCCCTCTTTTCCATTTTCTTTTTTTTTTTTTTTTTCCCTTTCTTACATATGTGTTTAGATAAATTTCACCCAGCTTAGTAACTTTTTGTCCAACTTGTGCAGAAAGTCTTACAATAGAGGCTATGTTTTCTGAATGTCAGAACTGACGTTCTTACTAATGGTTGAATATCTTGTCTGCAACATGTCTCAACTTCCATTTTTTAATTAGAGACCTTTTAGTGCATAAATTCTCCAGTATTTTAACTTCTAAAATTACTTTTACCCAAGTCTGGTCAACTCAGTCTTCTTGATTTGCTTGTGGGCTTCTTGCTTGCAAATGCCTACAACTTTAAGCAACATGGAATGAGTGAATATTTTTTTTGGTGCTGTAGTGCTGGACAAGCCTGTTTTCTTTTATCTCCCTTCCTTCTCCCCCCTAGGCTATCAGCATTTCCTATTCCAGAGAGAGGATAAGATTTAGACTCTGCAGTTAACAGCACCCTATTAACTCCCTGAAATTCGCAGTCCCCAAGTGAAAACAAAATTCTTCAAAGTAGTAGTTTTCAAATGAAAATAGGATTTTCAGTAGAGTAGATGAAGTGTGTCCTTGTAATTACAGGAAGCAGGAAGATCAGTGTGTGATTAACTTATTATGAGATCTCATCCTGTCTTCAGGTTCTGCTGGCACCTACATTTTTTACCAGTGTAGGTTTTTGTTTTACCTTGGTAGGAACCTAAATTATGGCCAGATGCCAGTCTTTGTAGTAGATTTCGGTTAGTCTCCTACAGCTAACAAGGATTTTAGGCACATGGTATCTTAATTACATTTATTAGCAAAAAACAATAATTACTTCTGTATTCTGTGTGCACAGTGGATTGGTTTCACCTTCTTCAAAATGTGGACACCTCCTTCTCCATAGGTAAACTGTCAGACATTGAAATGACCAATCTCTTACCCTATTCTTCTTAGCAGACTTTGTTGTGAGGACTGTTAACCAACGTAAATCAAAGTTACCACAACAGGCTTTACTAAAGTTTTTTTTCAACACGTGCAACAAAAGCATAGTGGGCCAGATCCACTCTGCTTGATGGGGCTCAGTTGATGAACACCAGCTGAATTTCTGGCCTAGCATGTCTAGTGCTTTCAGTTCCCAAACATAGCTGTACTGTCTCTGTGAGACACCAGGAGGACATTTATGTTGGAGGAAAGTTTGTTGTATCAGCTGTGTTACAGAAAATCTGTTTTCCCTGGGCTATTTGTTACAGATTTTTTATTATGACTTTGGCTAGCTATCATCAGATGCTTCGATTTAAACAAACAAGTTTCTTCCCCAACTTTTTCTCAAGATGTTCTGCAGTGAAGTACCCCTGACTGAGACAAAATGTATGTATTTAATAAGTGTCATCAGGGTTTCTTCGAACACATTGATAAGTCAGTCATTGAATTGTGACTTCAGCGTAGGATCTAGTGAGATTAAAACTGAGGAGGGCATCTTAAAAAAGAAAATTTCCATTTCAGAACACTTGTCTTTCATCCCAGATGTTTGTTCCTCTTCAAGTCTAGTCCGTACTACCAGCATCTGTGCTACCTGTGTCTGTTGCTTGAGGGCGAGGTGCAAAAAAGTTACGATCTGCTGTACATAAGGTAGAAGTCCTTGTATACAGATATGTAAGGAAAACTGTGTGTTTGCATTTCTGGATTTTTTTTTTCCCCCCCTTTCATCTGTCCTTTCACCTGAGTTTTGACCCAGGATTTTGGAGCATCTGCTGACAAGGATATGTCAAAAGACTGTAGAGTAGATTTTCTATTCTTGCATTTTGGCTGGCAGTGCATTTTGGCTTGCTGGTATATTACATTTGTAATCCTATACCAAGCATGCCCTCCTAGAATAGATCATAGAATCACTGAAAAATGTAGGTTGGAACCTCTGGAGGTCATCTGGTCCAACACCCCCCAGCCCCAGCAGCGCTGGCTTCAAAGACAGATTGTGTTACTTGGGGTCTTGCTGCAGCTGAGTTTCTGGGTACAGAGGGGAAAAAAAAAATCCTCATTGAGAGTAAACCAGGTTGCTGAGTTGGAGTTTCCCTTGTGACGGTTGCCTCCTGAACGCCCCTTCCCTGTGCACTTTTGAAAAGGGTTTGGCATGCTCTTCTCTATAGCCCCTGCCCTCCAAGGTAGTGAAGTGTAGAGCTGGATCGCAGTTCTCATGGTCGCCACTCGTACGTCATGCGCTGCGTGTTGTTTTTTCATACGGCCCGGTGTGTGGTCAGCCTTGGTTGCTGCAAGGCTGCCATGCTGACTGCTGTTCAGTTTGCCCACCTGGATCCTCAGCTCCTTCCTGCTGGTCACCCCAGTTGACACTGCTGCGTGGGCTTATCCTGGCACTGCTGCAAGGCTCTACATTTGTCTTGCTGAGTACTGTGAGACTTCTGTCAAGCCAGTCTTCCAGTTTGTTGTGATGCTGGGGAGGATCCCAACCATTTCAGTCCTCCCCCAATATGGTGTTAGCCGCAAATAGGATGAGTATGTCCATCCCATTGACTAGATGAAGCAGTATTGACCTTGGTATTGACCTGTGAGAGACATCACTTGAAATCAAACGCCAGCTGGACCATTAGGCCAGAACCATTAGACCCCAACCACTGCATTTCAAGCCTGGTGACTCAGCTAGTTTTTCACCCAAATGGTCTCATATCATCTTCTTTCACCCAGGGTTTCCAACATTGCACAGCAGTTTAATGCTGAAAGACTTCAATCCAACAGTCCTGTTTTAAGGGAAGATTCGTATAAAAGTCCTGTGTTATGCTGATTGCAGGGATTTTGTACCTCAGTTCCTGCTCTCCCTCCTTGACACCTCCCTCTCCATCCCCCTCCACTCCTCAACAAACTAACCAGTGCCCACCATAATCTTCCGCATTGACAGGCACATGTGTTCAGATAAGTACCTGGTATTTCAAATATATACATGTAGCTGTGCATAATTCAGGTAAATCTTGCCATCATGCCTCAGTACATTCATTTTGCTAACCTCACTAGATCCATTGTTACTTAAACATTTTTTTCCTTTTTTTTTTGTTTGTTTGTTTGAGTTGGACTTGGAAAGGTTTGCACAACAACAAATGTGTATTTGAATGCTTTTTAACTAAGCCAAGCAGCTTTGATTGTCAAGAGATACACAAGAATGTTGACTTTGCAAGCGGATGAGCATTTGGTAAATAAATTAGATGGATTTACGGAACATTTATATGGCATCTTGATGAATGAACATTCATTTCCATTATGCCACAAATGACTTGTATTATGAAATTTAATGGTCAGAACATCACTCGCAAAAGAAAATCTGGTGACAGAGATCAGAACTAGTGTTCTGGAAATGAGCAAAAAATTCTTATTTAAAATTTACATATGATTTTTTTTTGTCCTAAGTGTTGATACAGTTTGTTTAAAGATTATAATAAAACTGTGTAACACTTTCTTTCCAAATAGCTTCCTCCTGCCCCCAGACAAAACAAAACCAAAATCCTAAGAATTCTTGTAATGAATTTGGAAAAAAAAAATCTGTTCCAGGTATGAATTTATACAGCTGTGCATCGTACTAAAGTTATTGACCTGTCAAATATAAAGGAGGCTGAAGATGCATCGACCTTTTATTTTTAAACACTCGAGGTTGCTGGAAGCACAGAATAAAATGATCTATTGCTTAAGGTGCACAAGGCATAGATTGATGCCAGCAGGAGTACTTATAATAAGGAGAATGCCTTCAGTTTTGAGTAAAAGCCTGTTTGCCCTACCTTCAAGAGTAGTCACTCTCCTAAAAATAATCTGCTGTCAAATACAGGGAAAAAATGAGAGCTGTCAACTTGCAGCCTAGTTTACCTAATAGAAGATGTGTGGGTGGTGGTGTTGTGTGTTTTGTTTTGTTTTGTTTTTTCTCCCCCAGATTGTTTCTTCCCCTAGTTGACAGTGGAAAGTGAGTGGGTTTGTTGTTTGGATCTTTTTCCCCCTCTCTACATGTTACCTGAAGCTCATCTTGCTGTGGTTGAATGTGGAATTGGGCAGCGAGCTGTATCTGCTGGAAGGACCTGCAAGTTCACCTTGAACTGCTGTTGCATCAGGAGAGATCTTTGGTGTTGGAGAAAACGGAACAGGGTTTTGAGAGGGAAAAGCACCTGTACAGTTGGAAATTTCCCTTATGGTGCCTCATGCAGAAATTGTTTGTTCTGTTTTCACTATATGTAATCACTGGAGATCTTAGTCTTTGAATATGATCTTGACTAAGTCACTACAGTCTTCAAGTTTCTGATACAAGTCACTAACTCTAGTTGGGAGAAGACCACTAACTTTTAAGCAGTCCCATTGATCAGCAGGTACATGTGCCCCTGGGTATGACCCCTGATTTGCAATTAAAGGTGTTTAAAATATCTTGGTCTGTTGATCTGATTGAAATTTAAAAATCAAGTTAATTTTGGAGAATATAATTGCTATTCTAATAATTACTTGTAATCTCATTATTACTTTGCAGCTTCATCAGTTTGAGGAACACTCGTGTTGAGCTTTTGGTTAATTTGTCTTTTATGCTGCTAGAAATAAGCATAAAAAACACTGTGATAAAAATCTGACCCTGATCTGTAAGTTTGTTGGATGGAGCTAGTGGGGCTGGAGTATGGACAGAGTAGTTTGACTGCATGAGTCAACTGTTCTGATGGGCTCAAAAACTCACAATTTTTGAACACAGAGCTTTGTAAGACATTCCAGAAACTTTACTGGGTTGCCCATGGGGTTTTACACGAACACCTTAGTATCTCACAGAATACTGAGCCTTAAAGTCATGGTTATGATTACATATGGCTATTTTTTGAGGCTATGATGTAAGCTTACTGTTTGGTGGGGTGGGGTTTTTTTGTTTTTTTTTTTTTTTTTTAGTAGAGGTTTTTCTTGTAGATAATAAGGTGGTGGTTTGTGGTGTGTGTGTGGTTTTTTTTTTTCTCCCAGTGGATTCTGTGGTTCCAGCAGGTATAAGGCAGATTCTAACTAAAGCACTTGAGCTCTGACAACACTGGGCTATAATACCTTGTCGGGAAGAAAGGTGGTGATGAATTTAATATGAATTTTGAGCTTGTCTTTGTTATGAGTTCCTGAAACAGAAAGGAAAAGTTTCTGTGTTGTTTTGGACCTGAGATTTGCAACTTTCCTGTTATGCAGTGGTCTTACCTGACATTGACTTAAGCCAGTTCTGTAATACGGGAGCTCTTGGGGTTTTCTGTTGCGTGGATGCATCGGATCTGGAGCTGGTGTTCAGTCCATAGCTGCGTTACGTTTTACACTGCGTGAACATCATAGTAGAACAGGAAGAAGCAGCTTAATTTCTGCAAGGGGCAGAAAGCCTACCGTGGAAAAATACTGTTTCCTTCTTTTCCTGTGGATTACATCAAAGGATGCCCAGAAATTGTCAGAAGAAATGGGAGCATATTTTGAGTTAAAATGAAAGAATAAATGGAATTAAAACCAAGGTTGGAGCTGAAACTAAAGGCAGTTTAAGAAATCTGTTCACTGACTTCTGCATGATCAGTCCCCAAGATTCATGTAATTAGACAGTTTCAGTCACTTTTACCATGAAGCAAAAGACAAAACGCAGTTCCCACTACTTTCCTGAATGTTTTTGTTTCTCCTTGCAGATTTAAAGTGCTGACTGAAGTTTGATCTGCTCCATGTGTGTATATATATGTGTGTGTCTACGTATAAATAAAATACAGACTAAAAATAATACTTTGTAGCACCAGAACTGAAGAACTGGAAATCTCCCTTGGTGGTGCACTGGCCTTTTCTCCTCCACAGTCTTTTGCCTTGCTTTCCATCCCTCTGCTCCCCTGGCTCGGCTGCTACATTTTCTTATTTTCCCCAGGTGCAGGCAGGCTTTAAAACAACTTGCTGTCAGGGGCTGACAGTTTTCTCCTCTTGGTTGGCGGGATTTGGTGAGATCACATGGACGCTTGCTCCTGGAGCTGGGAAATTGTGTTGCAAATCTGTTCCAGTTAGGTTTTTGTGAGCAATTGCAAGCTTCCCCTGTCTGTATTGTCTTAAGGTTTTCTATTGTTAATTGATTCAGTTGCATGAAGCTGTGGCAGCTATGATAAAGTTTACCATTTTTACTTCCAGTTAAAAATTTATAAAATGTGAATTTCACTGTATGTGGCTTGGAAGTCAGATAGCAAGTCTCCGCATGTATTTGTTTAACCGTCTGTAGCCAAGTCCAATTAGCATGTACTGTAAGGGCAGTGGTAATTATCCTGTCTAGTAAGCATGCAGAATCCTTCCTTACTGGAATATTATTTTAATATTCCCTTGGTGTAGCTTGGGGCAGCAGAGAGGTGGATAGCCGTGCTAAAAATAAGAGGAAGATGCACGTTTGTGTGTTGCGTCAGTTTTCAGAAAGCTTAAAATAATGAGTTGTGCAAGAACTTCTCTTTCAGCTGATTGTCTGATGTCTGACAAGTTACAAGTTTAACTGCTCCAAACACTGCCCCCCCGCCCCGATGTACGTACACAGAAATAGTTCATATGGAGAAAGCTGCGTTCGCCATTTAGGTTATAAAATAACTTATCCATTTTAATGGATTGCTTTAAATTCACGAGGATGTACACTTCAGGTGCAGATTAAATTGCACTAAGGAAAGTAAAGAATCTGTAAATACTATCAAATGGTGCAGGTAAGAGGTGACTTGCAGCGTCTCAGGGCAGAACAAGTTTGTTCGCAGTTTCTCGCTGAATGAAGAGGTTACTTAGTGGTTTGGGTTCTTCATTCCCTGGGGAAGAGAACTAGAGAGTGGATGTGTTAGGTACATGTAAAGGTTTTTTGGGGAATGAGTGTGTGTGGCGGGGGCTTGTTGGGTTTTTTGTATGTCTTTTTTACAAGTGAAATCATATGCAAGTGTTCTGTCATTTTTGGAGTTCTGGGGAGGAAAGGCTTATCGTACTGCATGCTTTGGAAATACTGCAGTCTTGCTGCCTGTTTACAGAGCAGGACATAAAGTTTAAGGAATCAGATACAGGACTGGGGACATCACGCAATGACACTGAAGTACTTCTCACCCTCAGCTTGCTGTTTGGGGAAGAGAGAACTAACAAAAGTGTTACAGAGATATGCTAAGGGCTTTCTTTTCCAAGTTGAACTGTTGATGTTTCAGTCAATACTGAAATACCATTTGTAATATCTTTTTATATTGGCAGTAGAGCAAAATGAACCCATTTCATGGAAAGACTCATGAGTTTTTTTATTTTACTTTGCTGTAACAGGACTGATTGGAAATCATATTTCTCTTTAATTCTGTGTGCTAGAGCCAGAATCTCTTGATGCAACTCTTAGAGATTCAGCAGTTAATGCATCCTTCCTGAAATACTGATTAGGCATTACTGCATGTACTTGCTCATAAGTGGACCAAAGGAAATGTAGTATGAAATATCTTCTACAGCTTCCAGAGAGGTGCTTAAAAATAACTACACATTACTTTCTTCTGCTTTGCTTTAGTTGTAGAATAATATTTTTGTTCCCCACTGTGGCAAATTTTGTATTTTGCTTCAAAGTAGTTGATATATTTTAAAAAAAGAGCATAAATGGTTGTTCCTGGTAGGCTAAATAGCTATTGACCTAAATGTTTAAAGCTTAGCTTGGAGATGTGCGATTAAAGTATAACTTCAATAAATGAACTGTCAGCTCATATGTTTGAGACTGTTATTTTCTGCTCTATTTCTCACTGTGAATTTTTAGGTGTCAATTAAAAATAATGGGATCGTTAAGAAGCAGCAGCAGCAATGAAAACGTAGTTCCTGTCTGCTAAGATAGTCACTCACGCACATAAACTCGCATACGTGTTTCCTAGCAGGTATTTTTCTTCTGAGACACCCATCCCCTCAGCTGGACCTTGCTTAGCGTGGTTTGTCACTCCTCACTCCAGCGCTCTCCCGTTTCTTCTAAAACAGGTGGCAGCTGGCTGCAAAGCTTATCTCTAAACTCCCCAGGTCCTTTTCTCTGCCCAGTGCTTGTTGCTCTGGTCTTCATCTGGCATTTCTTGGGATGACAGCAGTGGAAATAATGTGTACAAATATCTAAACCCATATGAGTCACCAGTCTGTTGGAAATACACTGTAAATATACGTTGCAGTATGGATTATATTGAATCAAAATTTGGACTTGAGTGTAGTTCATGGAATTTACTTAAAAATGCAAAATAGATTTTTGTCTCTACATAATTAAAGGTTTTCAGATATTACCACACATGGGAGTCTGAAGTTACAATTAGTACTCTGTTAAACTGCATTAAAATACTGCTATATTAAAAAAAAAAAAAAGCCCAAACCAAAAAGACAAATCCATATAAAGGTACAGAGTAGAAATGATACTGTGTCTAATTGTCTTTTGATATGCTGATGGACTTTACTAGTCTACAGTTAAAATTAAATATAAATCAACATTTGATTTTTTTGTGGCTTGAATTTTACATCAAATTATATTATAAGAGGGCTTAATCATGAGTTCATTACCTTTTTTATGTAGGGTGCAAGGTCTTTTAAAAAACAAATAAACTCTACGCAATGAATGTTCTCAGCCTTAACTAATTACTGATACAGAGAGTATCAGAGGTATAATTAGAGTTGTGTACCTTAGGGTGGTGGTGTTTGGTTTTGTGGTGGTTGTGTGTGTGTGTGTTTTTCTTGCAGTAAATGGAACATTCTGTCATATTTCATTTTCGTTAGCCATAGGATTTTTGATCTCTTGCTTCTGAACGACAGTTTTCCTTTGTCTTTTCCTACTGTTTTCTATCACTGTGAGTATGAAGGAAGATGATTTTTTTCCCCCCAGTATAAGAACTATTTTATACAATTCTGCATTAAAAGATATTTACTGGATTTTGGTTGTACTTAGTGATCTGGAAAGATGAGCTAAGCTGCGCAACGTGCTTTAACAGGTTCCTGCAGTTTTTAATGTCTGCCTTTTGTATGCCGTAAGTACAGAGGCAACTGATTGAGGTTGGCCAAGTTCTGCTACACCAGTCATAATTATTTAAACTTAGACATGTCAAATGTGATTTAAAAAGTTCAATTAACATTTTAGAAAGATCTTCCTCTTCTATCTCCCCCTCCCTTTACTTATTTAATATGAAAGCAGATTAGCTCTGAGTCAAAAATGTTTTGAAAATCTTTGTGACAGCAAAGGAAACTAAGCCATGATATTTGCCTTTTTTTACTTATGAGAGGTTTTTCTAGATATTCTCCTAAATATGATATGCTGAAGTGATAACCCTGAACTGGTAATTAGTGCCATACCCAAACAAGCTCAATGAATTTGCGGAGGAAGGATTTAATTCCTGCCCTCCTGCCCCTTCAGACAGAAGTGTGCTATCAATAATTTGACTCGGGAAGCAAAAAGGCTTGAATAATTAAATTTAGGTCATAAAAATTTAAGTAACATCCGGTGTCAGAAAGGATACATATGTTTGGGGGGGTGTGGTGTGACGAAAGGGAAGCAGGAAGACAGTGGTAGACCAAGGTTGAGTCAACAGAGGCCCTTCAGAAAAGGGGAATTAACTGTAATGAAACCAATGTAGAAAGCCATAAAATACATCAGACAAATGTGTGGGAAGGAAGTCAGAAGGGTGAGAAGTCTATGAAGCAGATGGTCTACTTTGTAATGGGTCGCCTTACAAAAATAGGAAGTAAGTGAAATAGTTCCTTCTCCAATAGATAGTTAAAGGAAAAAATTAGTTGGGACTATGGTAGTAAGTACTCTGGTTCTACGGGCATTTTGTTTTGTTTTTTTGTCCTGTTAGTAAGAATGAATTATTGTTTGGCCATAGGTTGTAAAATAAAAAGATGCTCAAGCTGGTGCATTGAAAGATACAGCAAAACTATCGTCACCTGTTGGATATGCCAAAGAGTTCTGAGGGAATTTAAGGATGGCAGGGTTGCTCTGTTCCAAATGTGCATTTTATTGTCAGCGTGAGCAACATGGTGGAATGACAAAAAAATGTATAAGAATAGTCAGTTATTTAATTTGGTTAAGACTAGGCAGGTTTATGAGACAATACAGAGTAACCTGAAAAAGCAGCATGAGTGAGCAACAGGGAGACAAGGACAGCATGTTGGACTAAGAGGATTTACAGAAGCTTAATAACTGTCTTAATTTGTGAAGGAAGGAGGAAGTACCAGCATGAGCTTACAGAAAAATGAGGACCTTGATATAGATTCTAAATCCAGAATGGAGCAGCCAAATTTTAAGGACGTGGGCGAAAATAGATTGCATTATCTTAGTGGTCGCCTCCAAGGGATCCAAAAAAAAAAAAAAGAGTGGGGGAAACGTATGAGACAATGGAAAGGTAGAACATCTGTGAACAATGAACACTTGGCGAAACTAAATCCAAGGAACAGGAAATACTCCCTCCCACTCTTTTTTCCTTATCCTTGTTCTCACAAAATTAGTGTTTACATTGAAAAACATGTCTCCTTCAGAGGCTACTGAAGCTGAGAACTCTCTCGAGAATTGAGACGATTTAGACATTCATATGAGTAGCAAGCAAGAGGTGTAGAGGCGTTACAGTAAATAATCTGTTTTTACAAAACTGTAGAATTATCATGCTTTTGGGCATAAGCACATTTCAGAGGGGTGTGTGTGGGGTTTTTTGTTGTGGTTTTCTTTTTTTTTTTCCCCTCCAGAAGAAAGCATTTCTGAATGTGTTATTAACATAAATGGAGAAGCAATGCTGTCCATTTTTAGAAACATGGTGTAGGTTAGATGCAATGGTGATCTTGCCAGATTGAAAACTTTTTTTCTGAAGTACAGCCCTGCCGCATGGACAGATTGTGACCTCAGTGTAAGTCAGGTGCTGCTCCTGAGACGGGAGGAACATTTGTTTACTACTTTTTTTTTCTTTTTTTTAAAAAAAACAATGCCAAAACAAGCACCAAAGCCATAAACCCCCCCCCAACCAAACAAAAACAACAACGCCCCCCACAACGACAGTACACCAAAAATCTCCCTCCCACCATCCTGCCTGTCACCCCCCATCAAATACTTTGGTTTGTATGTTGCTCAACTTTTTATTGGAAAATCAGCCAGAACAATTTGTCTTGCTAACATACAAGTATAATCTTCTCTCCCACTTTTAGGAAGTTGGTACGAGGCTGTAGCATCAATGGAGGTGTCATGGGCTCTTAGTTTTGTGCATACAAACAGAATTAAACAGGAATTGCTCGGGCTGGAAACTGAACTGTCCTAGCAGTTCCAGTGCTTCCAAACACTAATGACTGCTTGAGCCATGTTGCCTTCATCTGCCCAGTTCTGGCTGCTTTGCAGCCACTGCTGTCACCAGGGAAAAGACTTGTGAGGAGCTGCCCTGTAGCACATGAATTTCCATCTCAGATATGCAAATAAAAATCTGAGGCCTGAGCAAAGGCTGGTGCAATAGTGTCAGTCTTGAGGTTGTCAAATACAACCTTTGACTTCTTTCTTCCCTTACTAAAGAGAAATGTAAATTAGTTGATGTCAGGATGGGTGTTTTGGATCTTCTTGTCACTCCTTGAGACTTCCGAGATCTGTTGTGCCGTTTCAAAATACGATGTAGAAATTATAAGCTGGATTTGTAGGATATGGGTATTTTGGCAAATCACGCTGGAGAACCATCTAATCTAGTGCAGATCTCAGCTGGTGGTCATGCCCCCCTCTTGTACAGTGTGCTCCAAAATCGATGATTATGAAATAATCTTTTCTTCTAACCAGTTGCCATTAATGATAATGGAATGGAATATTTTTTCAGAGGGACTTTAAACTTTGTAATGCACTTAACAAGCAGTACGCTCTCGTTCACTACTTGCTACAGAGCACACCTGCAAAGCAGTTTACATGCCTACTGCATTTATACTGGATTTTTTACTTTTTTTTTTTTTTTTTTTAACCTCTGTGTGTGTGTGAATTCTTGATGTATGAATTGCTTGTGCGGATGTATTCAAGATGTGTTCAACCCCATGCTTCAAAGTCAGTATGTTATGGAGTTAAAGTACTTTCCTGGGCATTAGGAGGCCTCATGTCAAAGTGTTATCTTGATACATGTTTCTGAGACTTGCAAAAGGAGGGTGCTTAAGTTTAACTTTTCTGATGGGGGTGGGAACCAACCCTTTTATTACTGTTTGCATTGAATTATGGGAGTTAATCATTGCTCGTGTGTGTATGTGTGTTGAGAGAGAATGTGTTCATTGAAGGCAGTAAATTTTACAATTCAAGTTGTTTTCTTCAGCTCTGTGCACATAGTGAGATACTGAAGTATGATTTTCCTGTGTAAGGTGCTTCGAAAGCATTTTTAAATCCAGTCACCACTGGTGAACAGTGTTTTACCAAAAATGCTCATTATGTTTGGGTGGTGTTGTATATTCTGCACTATGGTAAAGCTGAACTGTAGCTGTGCGTTCTGAAGTATAGTTAAATGTACTGAAGCAGTATATATGACAACTCATACATTTGTCAAAGGCAAAAAAAATGCACCATTTTCTTCGTTATCACTCAGTATTCAGTTGGCAGTCACTGAAGGAGGAATTCACGGGTGAATTAAAAGGAACTGCTGGCTTGACAATTGTGTAGGCAAGCCCATAGCAATACTCTCCACACACCTGATGAGCTTCAGTATGAGAACATACTGTGGTCTGTCTAGTCCGGTATCTTGTATTTTAACTTCAGGCATCATCAGCTGATTTCAAGAAAGGTGCAAAACCTCCCTGCCAGGCAAATACGGGATGATTTTCTTCCTTACTCTAATAGAAGTTGTTTTAAATCATTAAGAAGGGTGCTTTGTATCTCTTCTGAAGCACTTGTGTTGGTGGGGTGGGGGGTTTTTGTTTGTTTTGTTTTGTTTTTTTTTCCCTTTAGTAATCTTGCCTGTGACATCTGTTTTGCTTTTCTTCGTGTGTTTTTTATGCTCGTTTTGTCAATAATAATCCACTCCTAAAGAGAGTAAGTGGCATTCGTAGGGATGATTGCAACTTTTGACTTGGTATTTTTTAAATGTAAGTGGTTTTAATTAATATAAATACAACAGTACTTGGAATTAGAGTGCTAGTCTATTTTTAGGGAGAATATTGATATAGGTTACAGAGCCCTTATTAATAAATAAATGCTTCTTTTCCAAATATACATTTGCATTAGAGTTCCTAATGTAAAGGAGAACAAAGTCCTCAGTAAATATATTTTTTCCCTGTTCATAATTTTTTTTTTTTTGAAGGCAACATTTTTTTTCTACCAAAATCATTAAAACTAGACATTTGTGTTAAGGTGGGGTTTTTTTGTTTGTTTTAATTTTTCCAAAGTAGTAGAATAATAGTTTTGGTTGTAAAGAATGTTAAAAATGGGGTATAGTAGAGAAGAATATGAGCCTCTGAAATATTTAGTGGTTTTTTTTAATGAATCTTTTTGTTCATGTTTATTTGTGGTCAGTTGGAAGGAAGTAAGCACTTTGCATCCTGCTAAGCATGGAAGGCTTTAAATATGTATTGCTTGGTGTTAACTTTTTTAAACATTACTTATGACTGACACATCCTGGTGTAGTTTACTCTTCCCACTAGTGACCTTGAAAACACGTCTGTGCAATAATTGCTTATTGCTGGAACAAAAGATAGTTCTGTCTAAGATTTGTTTGAATTCAGGAAGCCGTGTTTGCCAAAGTAAAATCTTGGTGACGCAACTATTTCAGGTTTCAGCAGCCACACCTCTGCTAAGCAGTTTCAAGTTTTCAGTTTTAACCTTTGTTCATAGCTATATTCCTTTTCCAGCAAAACATCTGAGGCGGTTTTATTTCTTCCTTTTGCAATAGAGCTGTGCTAAAGAAATGCAGAGTTTCAGAAGAAAAGGCAGCAGCAAGTAGTGTTGAGGTTTGAAGTAGTTTTGTGTTAACTGGATGGCAGAGGGACAAATGGATCCTTTTCCCAATCATTGTGGTAAGGATAACCCTCAATATTCATGAGTGTTGAACGGTATAGGTGGTGTGGGTTTTGTAGAATAAGATTTCATAATGAGCTATGCTTGGTATCTGAAAAACAGTGCAGAATGCCATCACTGGGCTCCAGTTGCATTCCATTGCGTTCGGATACTGGATCAAATTAAATAGATATGTCTTCGCTGCCTTAGTGCAGTTTTCAGTGTGACTCTGGGGTACTGCATTAGCATTTGTCTTTGGTATTGGAGTTTAATGCAAGAATACCTTTTCTAATGAGCCATGTTGCTGAAAGTGCTCCCTCTAGGACTATGTGAGTATAGTTGTCACTGCTTTATGACGAGGATTTGCTTTTCTGCAGTCACAGATTTGTAGGAATCCCCTTCACAAGTAATAGTTTTTGGACAGTAATTACTGTTCTGAAGCATATTTCACTATTAACGTGCTGAGCTGCTGAGTTGGTCCCTTTGCCTGTGCTGTACCTGCATATATTGACCTCCGTTCCCGGGCTGTATGAGCTCCGGTGAGTGCAGGACTGGATCTCTGATTAGCATAACTTCTCGCCATTATCAAACTGAAAGTGAGCATGTAATTACAAATTAGCTGTTCTAATTGCTTTGAGCAAAAAGCAGAGTTTTGAAATTGAGTCCTGCGGATCAATATTTCAAAAGCAGATGCATCCATTTCTGCCCAGAGCCATCCATATTTTTTATGTGTGTGTACACGCATGCCTTTTAGTTATCAAATACCGAAGTTTTGTACTGAGAGTTCTGAAATTTGCCCCTCAAATGCAAACTCTAATTTGTCAAGCCTGTAAGTGCTTTGAGTATCGTTTTTGAATATTTGCTGAACGTAGAGGGCTGAAATCAAGAGCTGTGGTCATGGAGAGCGTTCGAGGCATTTTTAATACTCCTCTCCAGCCAGATGCGATGCTGGGGGCCATCTACTTGTTTACAGCAGAAGTAAATAAAGAAAACAGTCTTTTTACAAATGGCTTGTGAAGAACTGATAGTAGTATCTATCTTCAAAAAGTATAGATATACTACTATAGATAGTAGTATCTATCTTCAAAAAGATAGATAGATTGCCTCACCTCTGTGACTGGGAAGATCA
>JMFS01083102.1:0-10493 GCA_000699545.1 Podiceps cristatus
ATATATATAAAGGAAAGAAAAATGATGAATGACATGAACACAAAACATCTACATTTTTAGAAAAAAAAAATGAAAAGTTTATACATAAAGCTTCAAGCTTTCTTCATTGTGTTAACTACTCAAAAAACTCCTAACACAAAAAAAAAGAGAAATGAATAATAAAAAATTAGAACATAATCAAATGAAGAATCTTATGCTAATGAAATCCAGAATTCCTGACATAAAAATTGATCCCTTCAATTTCCGTTACTTTGAAGGAAGGTATAGATGAGAAATATATCAAGAATATGTGGTGATTTTGTGGTTATTTTAGTAATACACTGATGCATCATAGGTCTCAAGACTGGCTTGACAAGGGGGGGAGCACTCTTGGTCACGGAGGTTATATATGGCATTCAAGATACACATCATTCATTTTACAACTCCAGAGCATCAGGTCACTATTTGCTGAATTCTGACTGACTTTGAAATATTCCTAGGATGATGAAAAATCACGTTCTGAAGCCATGAATCATTTACTCAAATAAATAAATTTCTAGGTCTTATTCTGAGGCTCTCTATTGCCTTGCAATAGGAAGAAAAGCTAATTTGTAATTCAAAAAGTATGGGGTTTTACTTATCTTTATAGGAAATTCAAGTGGAGTACTGTTCTTAAGATGAATTAAATAAATACAAAACAGAAATAGAAAGGAAAATTAAGCTCTGCATGCTGATAGGTTCCTTTTCTGTTACTATGGTAACCACAGTGGTACTCAAAATAGACAAGGTACTTCATCCTCCTGTCAGATAAGAGTTAACATTTTATTTGGTTTGTACTAGCTGGAGCATGGGAACTAAAACCTCAACAAAAATTAGGTTCATATGTGCAATAAAATATATGAAATCCAAAATAAACTGACACAAAAATTATAATTTCTAAAAAGGGAAATAATAAATTGTATCTAAATGCTAAAGCCTTGCATTTATTGATCTAAGTAAGTTGGAGAAAAGATTATAGGTATTTCACCACTGACAACATTTTGGAATTTCTTCATGATGTATTTTTTAAGTTTGGATCCATCTGTATGTTTTAGAAGAGGAACTTTTCAGACTTAGTCCCTAAAACTAAGCTGTCTCTAATAGATCACTGTTATCTTGGGGCAAAATCTTACAGAAACAGCTGAGTGGGATACTGAAGCTGAAATGTGTCTTCTCTCTGGCTTTGGACAGATTAAACTCCAGATCTCCTTCCACAAGGGTGGAGGGATTAAGATTCAATGTCATTCTACACAATTCTACACTACGTAATCAACTTATCCAAAATACTTCCAGATGATACATAAACTCCTTAAAAAGCATTTTTAAAATATTGCATCCAATTAGAACCATAGTTAATGAACGACACATTATAGTCGTAGTAAATGAACAACACATTATAATCGTAGTAAATGAATGACACATTTATTTCAAGGAATTAAAAAAGAATCCATTAGTTCTTAATTGCTAACAAAATAGCAATCTATGAAACTCCTTTTCAAAATTAAAAGTGAGTTTTACCTGAGGAAAGACAGTTTAAATTCTGAAACAGATTGGGATTTGGTCTATTGTAGTTAATTTTTTCACAAAGGAAGGTGAAAAATATGATCATGACTTTAATGGTAAGAAAGCATATGATTGCTCAGTCACAAAATAGGAAAAGCAAGAATAAAGATTAACAATTACAGAGAATTACCCACATAGACAGAGTCTGTTAAGTCAATATAAACAGAATACACTCCTAACCATTGATAAAACGTTTAAGGCCCCTACATTGCTTTAGCACTCTCACATGAGCATTTCATGTCTAAGATAACAGCAGAAAGTAATTAAAATGCTCTGGTTTTATTTTCCTTTTTGTACCTGTCCTGAAACCAGAGCACAGTGCACTTTTTTTAGTAGGCAACATGCACCAGCCCTTCCTGCCTCTTCTCTGCAGCACTACGTCTTCAGTGCTGCTTCAGCGCACAGAGCAGAATGAAACCAGCCTCAGTAAGCCTGCTCCTGCTGCCACTCACACCTTCATTTCAGGGTGCAGAGACGGCCAGAAACAGGTTTTTGTGATGGCTTCTGAAGGGCCCAGCATTTGATCATATCTATTCCTAATGCTGTCAGTAGTAAAAGTACCTCTGACTTCAGTAAGAGCAGCACTAGGTCAATCTTGAGCTCTTAGAATTTCATTCTGATGTACCGAGTAAACTGGATGCAAGCAGGAGGCAGGCAGAATACTTCTGAATTTTGTATAGACAAAAGACTCGATTTTTTCTTATATATGTATGGGATGAGCTTGATGCCCTAAACAGGCACCACAGTCATCATTTCCTTTTGCAGATAAAAACAAATAATTGTATTAAAAAAGATCATACAAGGAATTTTGTCCATGCTTGGAAACTTGGACATTTGCTTTTTTACCTTTAATCCTCCTAGGATGAAATAAACTCAGCAGTTGTTAAAAAACTATAAACCAATTTATTAGCGTATCCAAGTCTGTGGACACAATTCTCAAAACCATTCTGATACCTTAAGCTCAGTTATCCAGTCTCCCAGTATGCTTGTTAGTATTCATATCCTAAAATGTGAATCTTCTATCAAAAGACTGAATACTCCAGAGTGTCTTAGATGCAGAAAAGGGTGGGGTTTTTTGTCTTTGGCTTTATATTTTTTGGCTTTCTATTCATCCTATCCTACAGTCACTGGCCTTCCTCAGACTTGGCTTTTACAGCCAGCCTCAATCCATGAAGTCCTACTACCACCAATCATCAGTAAAGCTGATTGAAATTGCATGCAGACATCACTAGTGAGAAACAGTGAGTGGAGGAAAATCCTGACCAGTAAGAAATATTGAAAGATTTCAATGAGAATTATTTTTCTAGAAATTGACACTACAGCACACTACAGAAATCGAGGCTCTTAAGTGATAATGATGGTTTTGCCTTTCAATGCAATTTTGTTTAGTTGACTATATAATGCCATGCCTTAGGAAAAATCAGAATGAAAGAAAAATGCCAAAGATTCTAATTAAATACTGTCAACCCGTAAGAGGGAAATGAAGAAAAGTGACCACAGGACAGAGGTAAGAAAAGGCAGACACAAAGCAAGAGATCGGCTTTTGCTAAATTGAAGAATGCCAAAGGAAAAACTTAGATAAATCTGTGCAGCTGAAAAATAAAATAAAAATCAGCCAGATGTAGAACTTCAAGAAGAGATGCTAGATTAAGAAAAACCAGAATTCCAACATTTTTAATATGTATTTATGCTTAACCTTTATCATGCCTTTAATACTGAATATTTTAAAATACCTTATAACAGCAAAAAGCCATTTATACGTGCTTATTATGGTGCTTAAGAAATTCCTTAAATTGTTGGAATTATTTAGTCCTGAACCCTAACATATAGCAGTAACCTATATAAAGTATATGCTTACAGTTTACTAAAGTATGTTCTATAGTGTTTTCTTCCTAAAGTAACTCATCATTCAGCAGGCAGAAAATAAACATTTACGTAAAACATCTAATGTCAGCTAAGTTTCTCATGGGCAAGAAAATACTTGTTTTGATAAATTTTGGAAAGGGAGTAGAAGCAGCAGCAATGTGTGAGCCTTCAAATTCCAGTTGCTATAGCAACTGGTCTTATTTTTAGCTATCATAACAACTTCAACAGTTGCAGAGAACATCAGTGCTAGTCTCTCCCCATTTTTCCAAATAGAAGACCATACATTACTGCAGCACAAGAAATTCTGAACAGTATTTTGCACATATAAAATATCTTGCATGTCATTCAGCCAGCATTGTCTTATGTCAGGAAAAAGAAAAAAAAAATGGCCAGACTTATTTGGCCTTTTAATGGGATTAAAGAAAAATTATGACTAAGCCTTAAACCTTTAGGGAATTCACTGCATTCTGAATCAGTCAGCTATTTTATTTTCCTCCTTCGGTAAGCATTGGTGGTCACAATTTTCCCAATTCTTTGTCCTTTTAGGTCACACATGCTTCATTCCCTTTTGTTGCCTTATTTTCCAGCTCACAATCATTTTCTAAGTCTAAACGTATTTTACACAAACAAATCACTAGAAGACAGCAATCCAAACCACAAAACAAAATTGTCCATTAATTTTCTTTTAGTTCAGGTATAAGTAGACAAGCTATTCCTGGCATAGGGGAAACTCTTCAGCCTTTATGGAAAACCTTAGAGAAGACAAGCTGGTTTAGATTGGTTTCATGTTCCTTTGTATTTCTAGCCCTTCCTATGGACAGGATTATGGCTGAAATCCTAACACCTGCAAAGTAGGGCCAATATAATTGCTTATATCAGTCCATTGCTTTCACATATAAAATGTATGTTATGTCTTTTCTTAACGGTACAATTTATTTGTTCTTAGCCAAATGCACACAGCCCAGGAATCACAGGCATGACAGAATAAGAGTCAAATTTAGCCAGTGTTGCTGTTAGTAATAAAAAAATCCAGTATTGCATCATAATTATGTAGAAGGTACAATTCATATCTTCCATCAATCCCAAGTTAAAACCAAGGCAGTCATCGTAAGTAGAGTATGAGTGTGTACCATCTGAATCTTAACCACAGCTTAAACCAAAAGGTAGGATGCAGCCTTGCCCATTGCTTCTTCCTTTAAACACAACCAAACATCTTAACAAAACAATATCCTTCGTTTCCCCAGCTAAATTCCAAGAATACAAATGACAGAGCCAAAGGCTACCTAACATGTGCAGTGGGCTGCTGTAAAACACTTGTTGCAATAGAAATATCAAGAACTAATAGGTGTTACATGGATATGCCATAAATTACTCCCTGTCTACTTTCAGCCAGAATAACTGTCCATTCTGCTGCACAGAAGTGTAGGCAGTTTTCCTTTGGGTTTAAGCCAGAAAGGAGGAGTAGGAACTGCCTGTGATTCGGGTCCTGTGGCTGTTGTGAAGGAGAGTCAGCACTGGTGCATCTTTTTTTTCATATTTTACCTGTACTGATAGGAAAACCATTAATGAAATCTTGCAATCTATGGCTAGCAAAAGTTGCAGTGAAATATGACTGTCAGATGTGTCTTACCTAACTTTATGTTGGCCCATAATCTGTATATAAATGATGCCATAGAAAGCAAAGTGCGTTTTAAGACTTACATGTATTTACTATGGGCACAGAAAATTACAAGGCAAAAGTATGTTTTAGGAAAATATGGTTTCTTTTTCTGCACCTGTTTTATTTTTAAATATATAAAATGCTATTGAAGTACAAAAGAATACAATTTACATCCAATTTTATAAACATAGAGATTTATCTTCTGAAATAACCTGAATAAGTCATGGGGTTTTATGTTCTGAATTAAAATGAACAATTAAACACTCCAAGGATCTATTAATAAAATTACAGGATGAACCAAAGGCAACAAAGGGTGACAATACTTTGGATGCCATCCATATGCCCCCAATATTCCCAAATTATTAAAAAAAAAAAAAAAAAAAAAAAGAAAAAAAATAAGCACCTGCTAAGTAAGCAAAGCCCAGCTCAATTATGCAGATAATGCATAACCCAGACTGAGAGACAGCATGTAGTCATATTGCCCTGAGAGGCACAATGAAGTGGGATTTATAGTCTTTAGTATCTCTCAGTTTATTTTCACTTTTGTAGGTGAGAAATGCTATGCACAGTGCATATGCAGAGTGCAGGGACTGCAACCCAGCCTGTACCCAGCAACATCTCCTTACAACATCTGGTCAGCAGCCAAAGGTCTATTCTCATCACCCAGAGCTAATAACCCATTATGTCTAAATTGCCTTGGTCTCACAGTGGTGCTGAGCACAGCAATCTGGTCTGTTCCAGAAACGCTGGAGAAACCCCACCAAATTCTGACTGTCCACATGCTCACGGTCAAGCCCACAGTCAAGTATCTTGCTGTAGTAGGCCAGCACACTCAGCATCTTTCATCTTTAAGCTATAGCTGCTCTTTGCCATTCAAATGTATGGCAAATGTAGGTCTGCAATTACCTTTTACTACCCTAAAACTGTATTTTCTGACTTTTTACATGGATTAAATTGAACTATTTTAAAAAGCTCTATTTGGCACAGGAAATTATGGCAGAATGAGGCTCTTGAGAAATATATTCAAAGATCAAGTCAGCCAAACTAATTTGTGGAGCTCAGTGAACAACATACTATGCTATTTACTGAACTTAAAATGAATTCACTTTGGCCCTGGATGTACCTCATCTGTTTAATTTCTGAAAACAATACGCTCATCAAGTTTTACTTCTAGGAAGATTTCTAAATGCTGAAGAACTACTCAGGTATTTTGCTGCCTGCTGCACTGAGCAGTACTCTGTCTTCTTTACAATAGGCACCACTTCTTGGATGAATTCTTACATTTGGAAGCCAATTCTTTATCCCAGATTTATCAATGTACATGAATAAGGCACATTTAGCTTGAAGATACATGGACATATTAGTAAATTAGATGACACCATGTCATCACATATGATTCAATAACCAAAAAAATAATCTGACCTCAGACTTTACAGTAAAACAGCTATACATATAAATATAATTATTTTGAGTAACATATTTTTAAAATGTATGTGCTCACAAATTAAATCATGAAATAGCTTCATTTTAATATTTAAGTGGTCAGAAAACGAGGAACAGTACAAAATTCCATGATCCTGGTTTTCTTCTCAAAATACGTGTTCAGTAGATTTTAATAAGTGCATCTGAGAAAGCAGTCATTCACACTTTTAAAGAAAAAATATTTCTCAAACCCAAACCTATCAGTATTTCTATTTGTCAAAGGATCTACCCAAATTATGTTGGGTTTAAAAAAAAATAAAATAAAATAGGGCAACAGATTCCACAGGCCAAGGACCTTATTTCCCTTGACTGGTATGTGTCCAAAGCACATCATTTAAAAATATAACTAAAATGCCAGGAGCAAAGGTGCTTGCAGTTTTCTGACAGAGGTGAAGTGGATGGATAACACCTCACATCAATGCTACCTTGAAAAATACATTATCAAATCCTGAAGATGTCAGGACTTGGTTTCTAGCTTTTTACTTACCATCCTTTGGGAGTTTTGGTTTGTTTGGGGTTTGTTTTTGTTTTTGTTTTTTTCTCATGTTTTGAAACTGTATTAATACAAGAAGTTTATAGCTTTAAGCTTGATAAATAGACACTAATCACAGAGAATTAAGCATGAAACACTACGATTTGTATATGTTGTGAGCTTGTATGTAGGCAACAAAATTGTATCTACTGAGCCTACCAATGAGTTGTGAGATCTGATGCTCCCAGTCAGAAGTCTCACTACTGTTTCCAGGTGGTGTTGGTTTACCTACAGTGTATTTGGGAGAAAGGTAAGCAATCACAAGCAAACATAAAATACATCTCTTCAAGGAAAAATAACATCATGGCACAAAACTTTCTACTCTTATGTCTCATTTTTTCAGCTGAGATGTATTCGAAAATCTCTTCAGCACATTTTAGAAGAACAGAAATAGCAGAAAGGAGTTAAAAGTCAAGACAATGATCAATTGCATTAAAAAGAAGACAAATCTATACATGTAAAGGCTTTAAAACAAGCCTGTGGAATAAGAAAAACCTGTTTCCATAAACAACCTCCTTTCGGTTTTTTAGGCTACAAGAATAAATATATGCAAATAAAAGTACTATCTGTTCCAGGAAAAAATATCTGTGATCCACAGCTGATTGCCAAACTCGCATTTATCAGAGCAGCACGAATCAAAGCAGGGTTGTTTTGTCTTGCTTTCACTGAATTTTGGTTAAGACTTTATTTTTCCCTTAGTTGTCATGGAAACATGTGCAGAGCAAATTAAAGCAGATATAGTACTGCTGACAAAAAATAAGTGATTCCTATTCAGGCTGTGCTGATTAATGTTTTCTGAAACACTTCGGAAATTGTGATACTCGCATACCATATGGTACTATTTTAAAAGTACATTTTATGACACTATACAAACAATTGCCCAGCTACAGTCTACTGAAATGTTTAGTACTAAGCCCAGAATTCAACAAGCCATTTAACATTTTAGCATGTTTCAACATTTACAATGATTTGAAATACACCTTCTAGAGAAGAACCAAAGAATAATAATAAAAAAAAAAGAAACTCAAAGACAGTGAAAGAGGGAGAAGGTGGAATAAAAAGAAACAGAGAAGGACTGAAAGAAAGAAGCACAAGCTCGTTGATTCTATTAATAAATTTTAGTATCTTTGTACATAAAACTTCTTCCTTTCCCTTACAACTTATCCAGAAACTGTCAAGTAACCTCCTCTCTTTCCTATTATGAAAAGACCCTAGCCCCCCCTTTCTTGCAGCAAGTTCTTTCTCTTTGACCTGTGAAAAATTGGAGAGAGAGATATATATGTATTTTGATGGCTGTCAAGAAAGGTGAAGGCTGGAATACCTGAAATACTCCTGGTTAAATAGTTGTGGCACAAAAACTGTGTTTATCCTGCTGTGTTAGATCTCTCCTGCGAGCTGCTGCAAGCTGGAGTATCCCAGATTCACCTATAGTGCTAAATTGCCTCTTTCCCAAATGCCAAATCATGAAACGAGTTACCCTGTAAGCATATATAGTACTCTTAGCAAAGCCCTTGACCACTTACGGTGTAACTATCTGCCTACCCTCAACACAACTCTCTGACCTCCTATCCAGAACTCCATAAAGGACACCCCTTACCACTTTCCGCTGCATCCATGGGGGTCACTCAGCACGCAAGCAGGCTGCGGAAATCTAAGTGGGACAAAAGCTGGAGACTGAGCAACAGGTGAGCAGCAGGAAAGGCGTAAGCACCAATATGCTCGTGAGGACAGCCACCCAGTCTGTGCCCAAGGCTTTGTCTCCTGGAAGGCCACCTCTACTATACCGGTCTCTATGGAGGAATCCCAGTAAGCTTTAACTCACCTTACCTTTGGCAGCTGTGAGTGTATTTCAGTAGTATCCACTGGTGGGGTCACCTAACACCTTTCAAGTGGTATGAAAAACAGGAGGGTTGTTAATTATGGATATGAAATGACATTTTCTCTGAGAAAGATCCCTGCTGATGCCAGCCCTGATGAAGCCCAGGTTTGTTTTCTCTTACTGACTCCTATGGCCATTCCTGACTCCCATGACAATACATCTTCAGAGCCCTCACTGCTGTCTTGTTTGTTCTGGAAATTTGAGAATTTATATTGAATCTGACTTACTGCCAATGCGCTAACATCCAGGATAATCTGGAACATGTCATACCTTGGAGCAGGGCAGCAGGTAAAGTTGGCACCAGGATGTCATGATGTGGGCTACATGGTGCAGGATAGTGAGGGACTCAGGTGCTTCCAGATATGAACTACCCCAGCGGAGTGACAAGATAAAGACTTCAGATTGTCACTTCTAGCATATCAAGCATGACATCCATGAGGCAGATATTATAACAGCAGATACGACCTGGAGAGCACTGCCCAAGGAAATCTAATGGGACAGCATAAGTAGATGGAAACAAGGCAATCTTTATTTGGGTCCCCCCTTAAGATCAATACAGTCAGCAGGGCCACGTCCTTTTCATTGCAGCCTCTTGTTTAAATCCAGCAAACAGAAGTTTGAAGCTGGGCTTGATGCTTGCTATTTCCAATGGGTCATTAGGCAGGTGAACTATGTAACTTTCTATACTGGTAATGCTACATTTCCCTGGTCAGCAGGCCCTCTTTAAGTAACAAACTGTCATGCCCTACTCCACACACCTGAACACCTGAAATCAAGTAAGAAAGCAACCTCGGTTGAAAATGTATAGACAATCTAGTTCTGGAATCTGATACCAAATGCAATATTAATCAAACCCTAAATATCAACATTCTAACTAATGTGGGGTTGGGGGAGGGTGGAACCATGGTTTTTTCAGGTTATTCTAAACACTTATATGGAGTGCAGTGTAATTTTTATATGGATAAAACTAGGTCCAAACTAGGTCCATTTTAAACTGCTCACTACATCAGTAAAAACACCATCCTATTGTTATCAGTATAAAAATGCTCTCGTAGTAATGAATATGCACACATGAAGATGGATAGCAATGTATTAAAATGATAAACTATTAAATCATAGAATCATAGAATGTTTTGGGCTGGAAGGGACCCCCAGAGCCCATCTAGTCCAACCCCCTGCAGTGAGCAGGGACACCATTACCCTGATCAGGTTGCTCACAGCCCCGTCCAACCTGGGCTTGAATGTTTCCAGGGATGGAGCCTCCACCTCCTCTCTGGGCAACCCCTTCCAGTGCTTCACCACCCTCATTGTAAAGAATTTTCTCCTTACATCTAATCTAAACCTACCCTGTTTCAGTTTAAAACCATCACCCCTTGTCCTATCACCATTGTCCCTACTGAAAAGATTCTCCCCCTCTTTCCTACAGGCCCCCTTTAAGCACTGACAGGCTGCAATCAGGTCTCCCCGCAGCCTTCTCTGCTCCAGGCTGAACA
>KL275691.1:0-13031 GCA_000699545.1 Podiceps cristatus
CCCGGCGGCTCCAGGGAGGGGGTCCCTGCGAGGGCTCTGCGTGGTCAGGGCCCCAGCGCTGCCTTGTCTTCAGCAGATTGCTGTCTAATGCACACAGCGTGTCTGGGAGGGCGCCTGCCGCGGAGCTGGGCTGCTAGCCTGTGCCTGGCAAGTTGGCTTGATGGTCACTTGGCACACAGTGGCCCATGGCACTGAATTCAACAGCGTTGCGCAGCTGAGCGTTGGAGGACCTGGTCCCGCTGGCAAAATCACTCTCCCTGCTCCATCTATGAAGATGGATGGGTCCAAGTGGAGCGTCAGGTCTTCAAGCCCAAAAATCAGCTGGAAATGTGAGCTCAGGCCTCTCTGACACCCTGGCCAAGTCCTCGCTGTAGGGGCAGGAGGTTCTTCGTCCCGTGGGGACCTTGCAGAGCCCAGGAGCCCCTGGAGCAAAACATCCTTGACATTTCTTTTGGCTTGGCTCTTTCTCTTCTTTCCAAGAGGATGCCCTCTCTCTATTAATACTTCTCTAATCTTTTTAATTAAAATTAAATCTAGTTTTGATACCTTGCCACCAGATCTAACACTGTAATCCTGAGTGCAGGACAGATTCCTTCCACTGCAGTGTGAGGAAATGTCATTTCTTGCACTGTATTTCCAATCAAGTTAGGCAACGTTTACTTATTTTTTTTTCTTGCTTAGTATTCAATGCTTTCATATCCTGGTTAGATCTTGATAGGAAAATATAAAAAATGTCAGGAGCCCGGTTCAGTTACTATTGGAGTGCAAAAAATTACTTTGGAGAAAGCCCATTTGTGTGTGATTTCTAGCCTAATTCTGCAAACCCTGGTGGTTTGGAGAGTTTAGCATCCAGAGGTTTGGGTACTTGCCCAAACTAACCCTAAAATGCAAACCTTTGGAAGCTTGCCTTTCAGTTCAGTGTGTGATATAAATAGCTCTGCTAGGAACAAACAAAGGAGGTATTGCATCGAGCAGCCAAGAGAGACTACATGAAACACTTGAGCAGGCTGTGTTTTGGTATCCCAGGCTGCGCGCCGTCTTCTGCCTTAGCAACGCTGCAAGTTGGAGACACCCTGCTACTTTTTCCTGATATTAATGCAGTTGTGTCTGGGTGGCACAAGGCAAAGTGTCTTTAGCCCCTTTATCATTCTCAGGTTCTGTGAAGTGAGGACACGCTACTCAACCCCCCCAAAAAGGAATTTAAAAAATGCTCAGTAAAGTCTTTCTTTCTTGGTGATTTTGATGTGGAGCTCCAGTCTCAGGTGGTGGCGTACCACGTTGTGCAGTCTCGCAAGGACCAGAGGAGAAGGGTTCAGACCTCCCTTGCCCCCACACCCTTGTTCAGGAGAAATGAGATCTGCTGAGATAGAGCAAAGAGCGTGGTGCTTTTTTTATTCAACATGTCACAGATTTATTTTTTTTTATACTGGTTCTTGGAATTGCCTGAACTGGTAAATATATCTATATTTGCATACACATATTCAGCCTTGAACAGGTAACAACCAGGAACAAATCAGCTGTTCGAGAAATTAAAAGCCACTGAATATGTTGGTTTGCTATGGTACTCTTAATACCCATTTTGGATGTTTTGGTATATATTTGTGTATAAGTTTGGGTATTTCATTCTTCTAAAAGCCAGATTTTTACATGAGAAAGAAATGTTAAGGATGTAAGTTGGAAAAAAAAAAAAAAAAAAAAAGAGCAAACACCGATTTGCGATTGAAAGACAGAACTTGTAGGGAAGCCAAGCAAAATCTCATAGCCTCAGTGAAACCGCAGAGCATCCTTGCAGTTCAGCTGACATCCAGATTTATGGGAGGTGTAAGAAGAATCGGGCCGCTTTGTCTGCATCACCTTTCTCATGTTCCCCTTTCTTTGTGGCTGCTCCTCTTTGATGACAATTTGCTGTAAAATTGCCACTCAGCCAGACCTTTTTTCTCTCGTGTGCCTTCCCTGACCCCTGCTCTTTCCATTTGGCAGAGCCAAGCAGCCAGAGCCCTAAATCACCCTGCCTGCAGTCGGCTGGGGCGCGTTGCCTCTCCCTGGCTTCCAGCTGGCGGCTGCTCCGCTCCTGTTTTTCTTATTCCTGCGGAGACGGTGCATTCTCACGCTGTCCAAAAGCCAAGGGGTGGGCTACTAATAGAAACCGCTGATGAATAGCGTAAGGGCTTTTCCATAACTCTCTATTACTAATCAATGAGCATGTTTGACATCTCGGCAGCACGGCGTTTGAGAATAGCTGTCGATAGTGCTTTCTCTTGCCGAGAGAAAATGGAAAACTGTAATACTGGCATTACATCATTGGTGGTAGATGGTTATTGATGTCATCGTTCCTGTCACTCACCTGATATATACAGCCCGCAGTGACTTACCTCCAATCTATAGAGGTATGGATTTGAAAGTAAACATCAATAACTTTAAAATCACTGTACAATTGAGATGATGCTAACTCAAAGTGGTGATGAATCTTGGATTTTCTCTTGCCTATTTCTATATTTCACTCTCATAAGGGGTATGCATGGTCAGTTGCCTGTGCCATTTGAGATATATTGGATATTTGGATTACAATGAGGGTCTGAATAACTGGTGCCTTATTCTCAAATTGTCTTATGGATGAATCTGTATATCATGTGTGCATAATAATGTCTGTAATGATACGTTGTCTATTTTCTGCAGGGAAATTCTGGTACCTTATTGCATCAATCTTAAGCATCATGCAGAACAGCCTTTAGGAGATACTTTTGCCTTGTAATCCTTTATCCTACGCACACACACCATTTGATCTTAAAATCGAGAAACCGAAACGTGGACCCTGTCGCTTTTCTTTTCTTAGAGGCTGACTGCTGGAGGTCTGGCTTCCCACGAGCAGCGAGAGCGAGCGTCAGCACCTGTGCCCCGACGCCAGACAGCTGGCACGCTCTCTGCGTGCCACGGCGTGCCATCTGTGCCGGGCATCACGTGCCGGTTACGTGACTTGGGGTAAGTCAGGAGGAAGAAAGCAAGTTCATACCACGACAGAGGTGTGTTTGTTTTTTGTGCAGCCCTATGACGTGTGCTGAAATCTGCTCTGAGTTTGGTCTTTTCCTCTCTTTCCCCGCTCTCTTGCTGAAGCAGTGTTGGTCATACAAGCCCGATGAATTCACTACAGTCATTCTGGGTGAATTTAAGCATAGGACGCACGGGGGCCATTAAGCACAGAGGAGATTTTGTTTCTGCACAGTCTATATGGAATTGTTTGGGGGATTGAGAGCATCAGGTATTTTTCTAATACATAAAGAGATTATTCTTCTATAGAAACTATATTCTACCAAAGAAAGACACCATTCACAAATAAAATAGTCCCTTACATTGCATGGAAGAAAGAGCTCAGCAACCCCCTGTAAAAGGAAGAGGACCCCCCCCAATTCTGCCAACCACAGTAAGCTGCCAGCTTGCTAGGTCAAAGCCAACGGCAGGTTTTCTTGTCCAAGCTGAAGTCTCAGGAGCTCCTCATTGCCACTTGGCCTTGCCATGGCCCAAAGTGGTGGCAGAAGATGGTGTCTGCAGTTAGAGCTGTGTTACGTGATAGGCCCATGGTCACGTCTCATGGGAGGCTGTTACTTCTGCAAGGGCAGAGCTTACCGATGGTGAGAAGACACCATCAAGCCTTCAGTCCCCCTCGTGGGTATGTGTCACGATGACCTGAGGTGATCCTTTTTCTCAAGGAAGAAGCTCTCTGGCACAGTCCAAAGGGGGTAAAAATGAACTTTTCTCTCCACTTTTTTCTATGCCTTTCATTCAGATACAGTGAGTCGCAGCTGTGTTATGCCAGGAAGACATTGTGAAGCTGTTCCTGGGCCCGTGTGGTGAACGTTATGGCTGTCCATCTCCTTGGGGGCAGAGGGAAATGAGCTCCGAACAAATGCTTCTTCGTAGGTGCAATGCACATAAGTGCATTTTTGGATCATAGTCCAAGTCTGCATCCTTTGTGAGCTGGTGAATGTGCCAGGATGACTTGCTTTTTCTCAGTCCAGCACTTCTCCATTGAGCAGAGACAGAGTTGGGAGCGTTGCACATCAAAGAGAGGGGAATTAATGAATGAGAAAACCTCGACATTTACACAATTTAGGCATGTTACTTTTATTTAAGGTTTTTTTCTTGGGAAGGGTGCAGAACCCTTAGTGAATAGACCTGTTAATGCCTCTTGCTTTTTGTGTTTATATGTGCCAGTTCTAATAATTGTCATGTTGACCT
The DNA here is from genome assembly GCA_000699545.1 of Podiceps cristatus. NCBI lineage: Eukaryota > Metazoa > Chordata > Aves > Podicipediformes > Podicipedidae > Podiceps > Podiceps cristatus. Next base: position 4,234 of record KL275691.1, read on the forward strand.
AAGTGAGAAACATCCAGCCACGTTTATGGAAGAAGCCGTAGGGCTTTAGTTCGAGTGACTTCTGTTACTCCTGGGTGGGGAAGAGGGAAGGGCAATAAACAACAGAAATTTGTTGGTTTCTCAACACCAAGATTTATCACGTGTAAAAATGTAGGACTTTGGAAGCCATTAATTATACATAAAGTCAATAACCAATCTTAATAGAACTTAAAGTGACAAAAGCAATGACATTTAAGAAATAAGCTTCCCCATACTGCGAGTCTGTGACCATCAGGGAAAGAAAAAAGGCTCGAAACATGCTCTGGACCCGCAGTAATAGCCATTGCCATTTTCTGGTTTCATTAGAGAAAACTGTTTTCTGTGTAGATATATTAGGAAAGGGAGAAATTCTGGATCACAAAGGTCAGGTCTGTGTTTGGGATAACCTGCCCTGCCAGTTAGCAGCAAATGGGGGAGTTTGGGGTAAAAGGTATGAGAATTTGCTCTTTTATGATATCATCAAAGTTTTAAAAATCAGAATCTGTTTTTAAAAGCAGAATCATAGTGGATAGCTAGAAAAATGGTAATGTTAACAGTAATAATTCCACTGTACTGCTGCTGATTTCCAGCAGTAATCTGGAATCTGATCAAATCTGACAATAATTAATGCATTTGAGTTTAGGCTTGAATTTTCTGTTAGCAAAATTTATAAGGAAGTATATGCATCCATGAAAATCCAAGCTGTAAAAGAAGTTCTAGTGCCCAATTTAGACATTCACTCTAATGTGACAACTAATCTTTTGCAAGTCACAAAGATCTGCTATGAAATCATCATTAATTTACACTCCTACAGCACGGTTTATCTCATTTACTTTGTACCTAATTTTCTCATGGAAGACCAAGAACCAATTCTTGGCTATTATTCGTGATGGAAACCATTTGAAATGAGCCAGACAAGTGAGAAAAGCAAGGCCCACACATGAATAAGGGCTGCCAGGTTCTGGACATTTTTTCAGCTGCTTAATTGAGGAAATATTTTTTGCTCTTTGTTTCAAGGGGTGGGTTGGTTGGTTTGCTTGTTTCCTCGGGAGCAGGGAATTTTTGTTGGTTCTCGCCCTTGTTCCAGTTTGCCGGAGCAGGCGTCGGGGCTGTTAGCAAGTGACATGCCCAGGAATATAAAAGAGAGCTACATCTTTGGAGCTGTTTCGTGGTATTCCCCAGCATACTTGTTTGTTATAATTTGAAAGAAGCTATTGAACTGAAAGGAGGGACAAACAATCTACAGGCGGACAAAGCCAGTGAGAGCTAGGAGCGTCCAAATTTCCATGAAACACTCTTGTTTCAATTCATATTTAAATGGGCTCCTAAGCAGCTGGACAACCTTTCTGTGGCCGGCCACAACTGATTGATAGTTTTAGCCAAGGAGAAATCACGTGCAATTTGCTGAGAACAGATGAAAGGTGTGTATTTTAGCCTTTTTAATGTAAGAGAATAAACACTAAACTAACACAGTACGTCAAGACGTTAGGCAGAGTTTAAGCGTAGTAGGGCAGAGTCTCATTACTGTGAATTGGCGTAATTTTTTTTGAAGTCATTCAGGTTATGCTGATTTACAACAGCCAAAGATCAAGCCAAATATGGCTGTTTCTGTAACTGATTTTGATGCCCTTCTGTTTAATGATTCTTTGAGGGAAATTATTATTTCTTACAAATGTGCCTAGGCCACAATGACTCTATCATCTAATAATTTAATTTTTGAAGGGCCAAATCCTACAGCCTTTATTAATTTAAGACTCATGTGGTAGACATCTGGAGAAAGAGAAAACCTGGATCAAAACTGCCTTTTACGAATCCCATCCTGATCTCAGGCCACCTGGATCTTTGGCAGATCCTCATTTTAAGGAAAAGTAGCCCAAATTCTCCCTAACTTGCACCTCACATCTCTCTAACTGACTCATCTTGGACCACAAAAGTGCTTTTATAGTCCCCTCTCCTCACTACCTGCTCTACTCATGGTGCTACAGGTGACGTACAGGCTCTACGCCTCTTAAATAACTCTTTATCCTGGGGCTGGTTCTTCCAGGGGCTGTGCTGACAGCTTTGAGGACATTTTGTCTGGAACCTCATGGTGCAGAGAACATCCCTCGTGCAGAGAGGAACAGACTCCTCGGGCTCCAAAAGAAGTTTTTCCGCAGTACCTATAGGCGTGGGCTATAATTTATCGAGTGGTGTTTCTGCAGGTTGGCTGGGAGTTGTTGTCATTATTTACTTTGAATATGGCTTAATGTGCTAGGTCCTTTACAGGCGTAATTTAATTATTCCTTCCCCTTGAGTCTCTACACAGTGGCCACATTTTTAGAGAAAAATATCAGGAATTACTAATAACTTTTAAAAATAACTTCTCACAGGAGCTGGGTCAGTTTAAAAATGAGCTTTTGTTGCACAACATTCTTTACTCTCTTTCATTGCCATTTTGTTTTAAGCATGTGTGCGCTATCGGCTATAGAAAGCAAAGAGGGCTTGGCTGATTCTTCTTCCCCCTAATTAGATCTTTCTTAAACCTTCTCTTCCCCATTCAAGTTTCTTTTTGTGTCTCGTTAACAGGAAGCTGTGCAATTATGGGGCAGGAGATTAGGACTTTGCTCTGCTTTTTGTTCAGCTCAGAGGATGGAGTGTCTGATTATCAGACATTCACCCTAAATCTTTTCCTTTTCTATTGACAAACTTTATTTTCCCTACTTCCCTTCTACTAATTACGATACTGATAGACTTAATAGTTCTACGAGCAATGACTGAGAAAATAAAATTTCCCCTGTTAATTTTGAGGTTTAGCTGTCACATCTATAAATCTGTGATGAGCAGAACAGTCTAAAGTAACTATTCTTCAATTTATTGCTTGAAGATAAAATTAGATAAATGAGCCATTACCTTCCACTTACATAAAAATGTGTTTATGTAATTGAGTTGATGCAACGCTGATGCTCCTCGGCTGGTGACAGTGCTCATCAGAAAATATCCAGTATCGTTGGATCGCTACCCCAAAGTCCTTCTTTGAGAATTAGAGCTTTGAGACAAATCTGAGTAGCTGTTTCATCCGATAAGGGATATTGCTCCAGCAGGAACACAAGGCCAGCACCTACTCCTGGAAGTGGTGGCTGCACACAGTGGGCAGGATCAAGCTATGGGAGACCAAAGAAAAAAACTCAGCTTGGCTTGTTTCAGTCAGAAAAACTGCCTCAGCGAGCAGAATTTGGCTTCTCCAGCACCAGTTGTGAAATGGACCCTGATGCCTACAGCTGCTTTGTGTGGCAAATATTTTAGCTTGATTTACAAAATAAATAGAAGTAAGACTGAAGTGGCAAGTAGTCTCTCTGCTAACTACTGATGATGTTAAAATTCAGTATCTGAGGTTCATTTTTATTAATAATTAGTTTTCTGGCCATGTAAATATCTATAGAGAAAAATGAAATAAAATAAAAAACAGGCTTGAAGAGAAAGAGATATAAAAGTCCTTGCAATATGACTAACAACCTTGCAGCATTGATACAAAATTTATCCTGCCTCAGTATTTTTTTGTCTCAGCATATGTGATTTCCCAAGGACCAAAACGCTAAAAGCCACCTTTGGCTTCCACAGCTTTCCAGAGTCTTCCATGGAGCAAAGTGGTTACAGGCAATACGTACCGAATTTATCCTTTAATTTGGTTTTAGACAAGTAAAACCTTGAGAGAGTGTTCTCAGCTTATGAAAATTGCACAAAATTGCTGAATAGAAAATAAAATTCTTCATGGACTTTTGTCTTTAATAAATAAAAATCTTTACCTAATGGAGGAAGTGATCCAGCTTTAGTGCAAATAATTAAAATAGAGAAATTACTAAGCAAAGCATTACTTTTTTTTTTTTTTTTAAAAAAAAAGGTAAATGGAAAACAAATGTCTGAGAAAGGCAATGATCTTGCTTAGTATTTTATACCTAAATACTTTCTAGGTTTGTACTGAAGAAACATAACACATTTGCCATCTTTCCATCATAAGTGGTTCCAAGATGGAAACAATGTCACTGAAATCATCACAAATCATTGTACAGAGCTACAATAAATACTACATTGACTTCCAGGAATTATCCTTAAAAGACATGTTTGTTTAGTTTTGAACATCACCAAAAAGTTGCTGTTAGAGGTTCATCCAAATCTGTGCTGAGCGCAGCCATCAATACTACAGGAACTTGTCAGTGGTTAACATGAGACACCCAACTACACGACTTCCCCCATAAAATAAATGGCTGTGGTTTCACTGGGGTCGCTGATGTTAACATAATTTCTACCAGCTGAAGATCTGATCTGTGGAAAAACTCTCTGCTAAGCCTCTGGCTTCAATGAGCTTGTAAAGGAGATAGTCAGTGTTGGCATTTGGTTTTTACATTGGAAGGAATATGGAGAAGATGTAATACAGCATGAAGCACATTTTTTTCTATTTTTCTTCTCTTCTCTCTCTGTATTTTTGATGCCTTTGCAACTGCACCTCAGCTGCATCTGACCAGACAATAACTCATGCCTGCCGACCTTGTCCAGACAGGTGGTCAAAATTTCAAGGAACTGTATTTTTTTTCATAATAGATGTTTGACTTAAATCTTGCAAAGAAACCTTTTGAAGATGCACTAGCGAAGTATTCATTTAAAAGTGGGAACACTCCATACCAAATCCAACAGGGACAGGTAATTCGATAGACGAGTTCACCTAAATGATACTAGCACGTTGTTTATCTTCCTAGCCATCAGGTTAAGAGCTGTTGTGCATAACTTTCTTAACCTTAACCTCATCTGTTCATCTCTCGGGACTTCAGACTAGTGCAAGGGATAAAGGAAAATCAATGGCAAGTTTGGTTCTGGTAAATGTTTATGTCTGTATGCAAAGGAAGAAGGGGGGAGAGCTTGAAACTATCCCTTCCCAATGAAAGCTTTTAATTAAATTAGGTCTTAGAAATGTAGAGTGTGATCTTTCCTGTGTTTTGATTTCGCTGAAGATTATGACTAGACTTGCCAAAACCAACTGTGAAGTCTTACATTTGTAAACCTCGCCCACAACGCCCGTGAATTCGATACATCCCACAGAAAGAGCCCGAGTGCTGCTGTTTACATTCCTAAAGTCTTTACAAACAAGGAGAACAATATCTGCTCTTTACAGATTACTGTGGTCAGGTTCCTGTGTACAGCACCAGTGACCTTTCCAAGCTGAGCAATCTGTATATACTCAGCCCCGAGTGTTGTAAAAAGCTCAGGTGTATCAGCTTACTGTGAGTTAATATGAGATACACGAGGAATGATTTTTACAGTATCCAGCTGCCGAATAGCAAATGATTGAATTTTCCACTATAAAAGAGAACCTTTCTCTTATGTAAATATATAGATTCTTCATACTGCTGGGAAACTGTATATTGTACACAATCCAGCTTAAGCTTATGCCGTCTCCTCTCTGATGCCTCTTTATCTGTGGTTAGCCGGCTCTCTGTATCACTTTCCTTCCCAAAGGCATCTTTATGCCAGCGAAGGGAGAGCTGGCAGGTGTAGCACCTCCTGCTCCCTCCTCCCCCCTGCCCGGGTGATAATTTGAGACAAAGTAAAGCACAATCAACCAGCCCTTTTGCACTCCGTAGGACTTGGAGATGTGGCACACGTAACACAAGTCCACAGAGCCAGTAAGTGCTTTTATTCAGCACCAAACCATTGCAAAGGTGTGCAACGAGCCAGGCTGTGCCACAGCCTCTCCTCCCTGCTGCTCCTGCCCCTGCTGCCTGTCTGGTGGCCCAAAGGCTTGTGGCCCTTAGAGAACAGAATCACAGACTCACAGAATTGTTTGGGTTGGAAGAGCCCTTTCAGACCATGGAGCCCAACCGCTGCCCCAGCGCTGCCAAGGCCACCACTAACCCATGTCCCTCAGCGCCACATCTACCCGGCTTTTCCATCCCCCCAGGGACGGGGACTCCCCCTGCCCCGGGCAGCCTGTGCCAGGCCCTGACAGCCCTTTGGGGAAGGAATGGTTCCCGATATCCCACCCAAACCTCCCCTGGAGCAGCCTGAGGCCGTTTCCTCTTGTCCTGACGCTGTTTCCTGTTGTCCTGTCGCGGTTCCTGGAGAGCAGAGCCCGACCCCCCTCGCTCCAGCCCCCTCTCAGGCAGCTGCAGAGAGCGAGAAGGTCTCCCCTCAGCCCCCTCCTCTCCAGGCTGAACCCCCCAGCTCCCTCAGCCGCTCCTCAGAGCTCCAGACCCTGCCCCAGCTTCATTGCCCTATCAGGGCAACATCATCATACCTCCCTAAAGAAAAAGCCTTGAGCACGTTTTAAGTTAGATGCTTTAAGCACGTGAAGGCAGCACATACCAGATGCAATGACCATTTTAGGTGAGTTCCTGTTTTGCTTGAGCTTGTGGGAGATACAGGCAAAGTGGTGGAAGAAAACAGATGGCTGAAAAAGGTCTTTTAGCTCAGTGCTGCAGGCTTGAACAGAGAAGGATGGGACCAATAAATCAGATATTTTACGGGCATTTTCCAGGTAGCGCTGGTAGTGAGAAGCAGCTATGAGAAGATGGGATGGGTGACCAAGGAGGTGAGCACAGTGAGCTAAACTCAGTGCAATGGGTAAAGTCCTCCAAAAGGAAATCTGCTGCCTTCCCCTCCTCTGCAGCTGTGGGGCAAATGGGAAAAAGCTTTGCTCTGATGAGACTTCAGGTCTGACCTGCTTCAGAGCAAGCTCCTAGGAAGAAAGAGGAGGCGTGGAAGGAAGGAGATACATATAGGCTGTATACAGTGAGGTTTCTTTTCTTTCTACAAGATGCTGCGGTGCACTGAGTATCGTGCTGTTGTTAAAACCAGTCCTGAAGGTCTAACCAGCCCCGAAGAGGATGGAGGGGAAGGCTGGACAGATGCACGGGGTCCGGTGGGGCTGCTCGAGAGTGAGGAGAAGCACAGGAGAGAGTGGCTGGTTCTTCAGGGTCCCTAGAGTCCTGTGGTCACCTGCCAGAAAGTTTCTGCCTTTTACTTTTGGAAACACTAACTTCATTAACTTGTTTTTAGGACTAACTTATTTTTAGGACAACACAGGTCTTCCCAAACACAGTTGCTTCCACTGTAACAGCTTTTGTACTCTACGGGAGGTCCTTTCTGCAAATAAGAATCAAATCTCCACTTTTCAGACCACAGTGTAATGGGCTTTTTTTTTTTTTTTTTTTTTTTTTTTTTTAATGTTCTTACAAGATACCTTAAAAAGAGGAGTTTTGCTGTGTAAGCTTAATTTTGGTGTATCGATGGGTCATCTGGAAATAGAAATCTGAACAATGGCAAGGTTGGGAAAGTTAATGGACGTATCCTAACTTTGCAGCTTAGACTATTTTCTGATAAAAGAAATATGGAACAAATATAGAAAATGCGTAATCCAAATTCTAATATTGCATTCATATATGCAGCTATAATAGAAAAAAAAATATAATTAGTGTCTCAGGCTGTCAGCGAGTGCTGTTCTGCTTCTTAAGACCTGAGCCTTACGGGTTAGGGGGAGTGAGATAATGATAGAAACATCCTGTGAGATTGTAACCCAAGTGTTTTGGTGGTTGAACTTGAGGAAAGGGCACATATTATCAGCTATATTCCATTCTCAACTCACTACAGGAGACTGGGAGAGAAATGGTCTAAAACCAGGCAATCAATAATTTGTATAGTGAACACAGTGTACCGTTAAGTGGTCTAATCTTTAGATCTCTTCAAAGGTAAGGTGATACAGAAGAGGGATGACTACCAAGGAGAAAGCAACCTGAGGTGTAATTCCTAGGAACAAAGACTGAAAGGGAAGTTGTACTACATTATTTTTGCATTAGAAAACCTGATAGGTCACAGAGCCTGGCTGGTCATTCTCAAAGAGATTGCTACAATAAAAGCTTGTGTAGGAACGTAATTGATTCAGCCACAAAACCACTCATGTCTTCTGTAGAATATTTGCTCCTGTGCATCTTCCTACAGAGTAAAGTTTTGTTTTGCATACCAGAAACGGAGGTTGCCAGTTACTGCTGATTGCCTTTCCTGGCTTGCTCAAGTCCCCAGATTGCTGGAAAGAACTACTTGGGGGATATTCTGCTAACAAGTAACCTCTGTCACCCAAGAAGAGACAAAATACATGTTACAATATTAAAGACCTGAACAATCCTCTCTAGAAGCTCTCTTTAGAGATCCTGGTATTTGAAAAAGAAACAGAAGCCAGTAATTCCTGGGTCAGTGTTTTTACAACAGTACAAAGAAATAAAATTCCTTTGGTATTATAGAGAAAACAAGGTAAGAGACACCGGATCAGTTTTGAAGGTTCAATTAGGCTTTAACATTCTGACTTAATTAATCTACTAAGTAATTTCACAGAATCATAGACTCATCAAGATCCATCAGGCCAGAAAGGGCTGTTGTAACCATTTAAGGTGGTCCATGTAACATGAACCATAAGATTTCCCAGAATTGTCGAATTTGTTTGAACTGAATTTAATTTAATTAAATTAATCTTTTAGGGGGAAAACTTAATCTCAGTTTCACACCAATGGGTTCACTCATGTGAGGGAATAGTCCAGGGAAGAATTTTTCTTGAGTAAAGGACTAAGTAACTTGAATAACAATGATATTGCCTTTGTCTCCTTGTACTAGCTAAGTGGTGATTAGGTCTGAACTTGACTTTTAAGGCAATAATACTTTTCCAGGGGTGACTCACTGAGTGAGAAGAGAGATTTCAGTACTGTGGGTCTGAGTAGATTAGCAGACTGTCTATAAACTGAGGGAAGAAAATAAGAGGGAAA
>KL275691.1:13041-27051 GCA_000699545.1 Podiceps cristatus
AGCCAAGGACAGAGTAAAACTTGGAATTGGAAAAACAATTCCAGTTCCAGATGAAACATTTCATTACATATGATGGGTTTAAAAGCAGTTTGCCCAATGACTTTTTATTTAACAAGGCATTGTGTGAAACGTGGCATTGTTCCTTACAGGAAATAAAGAACAAGAAATCTACTTATTTCTTGCATACTTGTGTTGAAAGTGGTATGAAGTTGTAATGTGGAAGTAATAGCTCTGAAGCACAGCAACCTTGTGGTATTTCCTCTTGGAGCTGCACAGAATTATCTAAAAATGAGAATACTTGGACTGGAAGGATGTTGCTGACTCCCAGAAGTTAAACCTGCTTTTTTTTTTTTAAAATTTATTTTTATTTTTTTTAATGCAAGTTTTTATTAAATGTCTTTACTGTACTGACATAATTCAGACCTTTTCTTATAGGGAGATATTAAGATCCCTCTGGGAAGAGCTTGGGCCAAAACCTGAAGTGCTGAGTATCAGTTACCACATCCAAATTCACACTTCTCCATTTCTTTCCTTTTTGTTTTTCATGACTGCTGTGAAGTAAATGAAGTCCAAGATGTATGTTCCGCATGTTTTGTATTTGAGAGTGAGGAGGCAGGACTCAAGTGAAGTTCCAACAAGGCAAGAGGACACTCGGCTTTCTTTCCTCCATAGGTTTTACGCTTGAATCTTTTCGTTGCCTTACTTGCTAACTGACCTGGACCGAATGCAGAAACAATACCTTGAAAGACCCACAGACTAGTGGGGGCTGCCCTGGGATTGGCTGAGCAGTCAGACACGTTGAGTCTGTCCTCAGCTTTGGACTCTTGGGTTGGAGGTGACCAACACGACAAGCTGAGGGATGCCTGGAGATGTCTCATATCCTGAATCGTTTCTTCTGCCTCTAGCTGTCTGTAGGCTGATACATATGGGAAACACTTTACTGCCAGGCTTAACCCCTGACATGATGTTTTTCTTGAATTTCCTTATTTAAATTTGGTTTAATTAGAACTTGAGCAGTCTTCGAGTAATTCTCCCTTTGACAACTGGGCTGGGTCTCAGCCTGCTCCTGAGATGCTCTTTCAGGCTGCAGATCAGGGAAGGTGCATTGTGCAAGTGGAGGCAAAGAAGTGATGGGCATTTTCACTTACTATTTTTTTTCCCTTATTCTTTTCCTATTACTGAAGTCCCATTCAATTTACATTACCCTTTTTGTTTTCCTTTCTCAATTGCTGACAAGATTTTTTTACATTTCTTGTTAATTCTAGTCAGTCCAAAGTTTGATCTTCTGTACTGCGGCATCGGGCTTTACTGGCCATCACGGCGTAGCACTGTGCTTTTGGAACAGCAAAGTGTGCCGGAGAGCGAGCACGCTCACAGCTGCCAGGGGCTGACAACTGAAAGGCGCAAGTGGGGACAAAGCAGAGCAGACGGAGTGATGTGGGAACGTTAACACTTGTGAGGTACCCTCTTCCTCCCTCCCCTCTTTTTGAAGAAGGGAAAGAAGCTGGGCCTTTGTCCAAAAAAGCACTTAAGCATGTGCTTGACCTTAAGACATGTGAAAAGACTCGTCTTTGTCCATTCCTATGGTTTTCTGTTACCTGGATGTGCATTTAATAGAATAAATGTTCATCTCTTTGATCCCATACTTCAGGAAGATGATCCGTATTTTTTTACTCCCTGAAAATATGAAAATCTGTTTGTTATATCATAATCTGTGCAAACAAGTTTCCAGGAAACTTAACACAGTGTGTTTAGTATTCGGTAGGTTGCACCACCCCTTGATTAACAGGGGAAAGTTATCACATGGAAAAAGTGTAGAGAGATTGTTTTGATCTGATCTTGCACGGGATTGAGAAAGGAAAAGGATTAAAGTGTCTTAGACATACAGCTTGGCAGCAATTGTCGAGAACCAAAATGAAAATAGTTTAAGAGAACAGTGCAGGCAATAACTCACTTGGGGGGTCGGCAGAGGACCAGAAGAAGTGGCCAGACTGACATTGCTTGGTTTTATTAACTCATCCATAATTAGCCCATAGCTTAGATACAATTTAGCTTGTGCCATATGGGCTAATATAGCGCTGAAAGTTACCCCCCATGCAGGTGACAGTCTGTCACACTGGAGGAAGATTAGCATAAAACAAACAACAATGCACTCTTAATGATAGTAGCACCATTTGCAACGCCATAGTTAAGGATGTATAAGCATTTCCATTATAACACAATCTTCAAGATTTTTTTAAGTAGACATAAAAGACATATGCACACACACCCCCCTCTTATAGCCCAGTGAATCCTTTCTTCAGTTCTCAGGCAAACTCGTAAGTGTATTTTTTTTTTTTTTAAATTTAATTTTTTAATTTGTTTTTAAATGGTAACAATGCCTGATGTAGGTATTTACTTGCAGCTCCGCTGATCTTCCTCGGAACAGTGTGTGCAATAAGTTGGTCCAGGTAAAACATGTCGGGTAAATAAAGCCTGCTTTGACAAATGTACAACACAGTGGCTGTTAAGCTCAAATAAAACAGAGAGCGCTACGCTGTATGTGCCCAGTGACTTGATCAGAACTTTTTATAGGATATATGAATCTAACCAAATAGCAATGGTATAACTATGTAGGCAGTAGATGTTCTGAGTATAATTTATAATGGGAAGAAAGTAAGCCACTGTCTTTATTGATTCCTCTTTATTGAATAGGAATTGCACCATTAAAATGATACCCATGTGTTGTTGATAGGTCCTGCATTTATGTTAATTCGGCCACATATTGCCAATATTTTCATTTTAAAATCAAGAAGGAAATTTTGTGCCAGAGCCTTTTCCAAATTGTGCTGAGCTTTTGACACAAAGCAGCAGAAGCCATTAGCATTCTCAGTTAAGGCTGATCAGTCATGCTGTTGAACCATTTCTTCTCTTCTCCCAACATATTTGCTTTCCTGTGTTTTCCGGATAAAAGGGAAGCTCCCCCCCTCCAATAAGTTTTCCGGACTTTTCTTTTGAAAGGCAGCCTAACCATTTTAAATATTTTAAATGAAGTGAGTTTTGTTATGCAGACAGGAGCTAAATTTTTTTTCCTAGCTCTCATCGGCTATTTATGTGACTCTATGGTTTTCAAATGGTATAATGCTAGAGGATGCCAAATGTCCTGCCATTTAATAACCAGTAGCATACAGAGCTCTTTTCAAAATGCCACCAGTCTGAGCATCTGTTGTTATTAAGTAAGATGATCAAATTTTGTACAGGACTTCAATTTTGCTTTTCACATCACTTATAGAGCAAGAATAATATGCAGTCTGTGTATAAAACTAATGTGTTGGGATCATTGAGCCAATTGCTGGTTTTTGTGTTCTGCTTTATTGCAGATTGTAAAATAAACTTTGGCCTTTTTTTTAATAAATGTTATAAAAATGCTCTGTGAATCAGGAGAGTGTCAGCAATTAAAGCCATTTAACATCATAATAATTAAAAATGCAATACTCCAGTGTAGTCAGCACTGGTTCACATAAAAAGCCACATTGTTGGTCCTTAATAATTGCATTATTTGACAGACATGCTAAAGAAGAGGAAAAGGTGCACATTGTTAGTATCAGATGAGCAACTAATTCTTATTGTTTCTGGAAACTGCTCTAAAATCCTTTACTATTCCTGTCTTTCAGCTAACAGATGTGCAGGAATGTCCTCTGCTCACCATTGCTTTTCTCTCCAGCAGAATATGACTGACAACAGAACAACACAAGGGAACAGCTGGGTCGAAACGCATAATATTTTCCTGGTAGAGAAAGAAGCCGATTAGGCTATGGAGTACCTAATTGGGTAAGATGCCCCTCATTTTCAAACTATAAAATTCAGATAGTGTATAGCAGAAAAGAGAGGACGGGCTGGTAAGAGCCGTATGTTTGTCCCGCAGCACAACTGGACCTTTAAAATGAACGATGCTTTTACAGCTGTGGTTTGGGACTGTGCCTGATCTCAATGTCATGGAGGGCCAAATTTCTGAGAGGGGACTGAACTGGGACGTAATAGCGTTTAAATGACACGTCTGCATCCCAGTCTATTCTCCTTGCTCTTCCTAAGTTTGCATAGGCATATTTCCCCAGGGTGTTCACATTTTTTTTTCAGGGAAAAATACAGTAAAAGAAAAACAAAGCACAAATTTCATAAATTTAGGTAATTTTTTCCTTGAATATTGGAGATGTGGGATTCTTTCCTGATTTCACTGCCTGTTGTGTGTTGGCACAGCCAGTGCTGTAGAAGCAGTGTCATCATCTGTCTTGAGAAGAGATGGAGAAGTTCTGGTTGCAGGGCTGTGCCAAGAGCTGGCATCCTCACATACCCTAAAGGGGATGGAGTCCAAAGAGGTTTTGGAGGAGCATCCTCAATCCTGCCTCTGGAAATCCTAGAAAACAGGGAGTGAAAATCGACTTAAAACATCCTGATGAAACAATTTACTTTCTCTGTCTTCCTGGAGAGTCCAAGATCTTTCTCTGTTCTCACGCCTGTGGAAATGTTCCCAGACTGTGACACACTGATTGTTTGCATTTACTCCAGCTTCTTTATCAGCATTAAGGCCTCTTGGAGTTGTGGGTTTTTTGGGTTTTTTTGTGTTTTTTTTTTTTGTTTTTATTTTTTTTTAATTTATTTTTCTGTTTTTCTAAAGTCTAGCTTTGAGTGTGTGAGTCTCCCATCTCACAGCAAGCCTTACGGTGAGCTGACGTGAATATTGTCACGAGAAAGATGCTACCAGTTCGGTGCACATTATACCTTCACTTATAGGGCCGCCTGTGCATCTGGGAGACTGAATTGAAAATGCGTCTTTTTTTTTTTCTTTTACTTCCATAGATGTTCAAGGAAGCAGAGAGCTCCTCTAACCAGAACGGGGTGTGAAAGCTGCTTTGGGATACTCGGCGTGTTAATCAGGGTTAGGAGGCAGAGAGGTGCAGCTCTACTCACGGAGGTCGGGAGAGGAGCTTTGCACATCCAACAGCCTCTGCCCAGCCTCCGGGGCCGCAGGCTGACAGCTTGGGGGCTTGGCCACGGCTGTGCCTCCGGCCACCCTGAGCTTGGACTTTGGCAGCGGAGGCTCAGAGGGTGGATTGCCCTTCTTATAAAAAAGCTAAAAGATAAATTTCTAATCAGATCTTGCAAGGCTCCATATCACATATCAGCAAGACTGGAAATCATTCTAGGGTAGGATAAAGCCAATTGGCATGAAGATCTCATTGCTCTGATTTCTCTTTCCTTCGCCTTGTGTATTCTGAGTTGATTTTAATAGACTGTTGCTAGTAGTATTTGCTGTTCACTAAGGAAACCAATCATTCAGCATCATAAGTCTGATGTTGGGGTACAGGAATAATAAATATTTGTGAAGTTCATGATACATAAGTTAAATCATCTCAAAACTGTTCTGATGGTAAGCAAATCAAAATGTTCCTCAGAAGAGGGTGAGAAGGTGTGCTTCTGCAGGGGTGGCTACACGCTTCGTGAATGTTGCCTAGAACATCTATGGGACACGCTCGTTCTTCCCAAGGTCTTGGTCTCGACTGATGGGAAAGTGAAATCAGGAGGAGCCCCTGCAGGCAGAAGCAGCAGTGTTACCTGCAAAGGTGCGGGTTCCCGGGGGGGAAGGAGCAGTGGCACGTCCCAACGCCAAGTTACAAGCATGTTAAAAGCAGTGAAACCATCAGAAAGGCCAGAGCCCCTCTGGAAACCTTTCTGCTTTACATGTAATTCATCGGTATGCAATTATTTTAGTTCAGATATTAGCCTTAGATTTTAAACAGATTATGATTTTGTAAGGAAATAGCCATAATTGCGTGACAGAAAGGGGTTTGATTTGCAGTTCTGGAAAACAATCTGCTTCTCCAGCACCAGAAGAGTCTTTAGGTGAAAGTATAAAAGCAGCACATTATCCTCTGATTAACCTGCATCAAATAATGGAAACAGAATTCCATCTGCCATAGAAATAATAAATAATAAATACATTATTAAATCAATAAACTGAGTACAACAATGAACTTTAAATCTTACGTAGTGATTAGAGCCAGCTCTTTCTTTGGGACATATTAAACTATATTCACAGCACATTCCACTTATGTTTTTTAATAGGTGATCTGTTTCTTTTTCAGGAAGTTCATACGAAGTTTCTGAACCTCCACTTTGCCCCTTGGGGAGAAGCAGCCCGGAAATAAGGTGAAAGTGTTCTGAAAGAAATGAGGAAATCTCAAAAGGGAAAAAAAAAAATAGCACATTATAGAAATACTGGTAAATAAAATATAACCAACGAGCAGCATGGGAAGCATGTTTAACCCACTGCACACCAGTTTTCCTGTTCTCCCAGCCCACTGAAGGCTGAATGAAGAATATCAAGTAGTATGGCTCTATGTATTAGTGATTAAATGCAGTACAAATGTTAATGGATTAAAATAGAAGAAAATGTGCTGTACCAAGGACAAATGCATAAAATCAGTGCTAGTTGAGTCTGTCATGACAGTGTGTCCTGTGTAAGGAACAGGGGTAGTGCTTCAATAAGAAAAATAACCCAAATACTTAGAAAGTCAGGTTTTGGAAAGCTGTTGCAGCTCGAGAAGGTTTTGTCAAACGATTCTGCATTTCTGTGACAGATGCAATTGCCAAAACTTCCCTTGGTCTATAGGAAACCTGAAAGAGATCGATATTTTATTGTTACAGTTACATTAATTTACACACTGCTTTAAAACTTCAGTAGGACCAAATCCAGAGGTGCTTAGGACATCTAGGCTAATGAGACTAAACTGGAGCTTGCACCTCTTGAGTTTCTTCAAAGGGTGTTGTACAAAATCTGAATTCTTTGTCTCAGATCTGGAAAACGACACTGCCACCCCGGACCATGACCTCTGCCTTGAAATGTCGTGGGCCATTGAGGAGGTGAGGAGTTGTTGTAAAGCTGAAGGACCGGACGAGGAATGTGGCAAGAAACTTTAAGCAGGATATAAAAATCCCTGATCCCTTATTGTAATATTTCCCTGCCCTGGTTTGGCTCCATCGTTCTGGTGTTCTCTGACTGTACCTGGCAACAGGGAGACCTCAGCACCCTCCAGCCCCTTATGCCTTTTTGCGATGTGCACAAAACTCCTCAGCGTTCATTTTCAGCCCTGTACATCCTAGGTTGGGGTTTTTTGGTCCGTTGTCAAGATTTGTGAACAATTTCTTTGCTCAGTTTTTACCGCAAGACTGAAACCTCTATGGTTTCTTGAGGTGTTACTTTTAAATCTCATACAGACTGTCTCAGTCAGCTGAAAACCTACAACTCTTGTCATTCCTACCATGGCTGGGTATCTGTTAACTGCTACTGTAGGGCTGATTATTTTTTAATGCGATTTTTTTGACAGAGAGCTTTACGGAACTATTTTAAAATTGTAGGTCCACTTCTGCATCAGGGTTTCTGTCATGCTTTTCTTGCAAAGAAGCTGTAGAAGGGATAAGATGTGACATTGCCCGCTTGATTCATCATAGAGACGGATCTGCTAACTTTAAAAAAGGGATATTTGCTGCTTTTTGAGCGTCCTTTGCCTGCAAGAGCTCCCCTCTAAACCCATTCTGTAACCAGGGCAGCCCTCCCTCAACCCTGGGTTCTGCCACTTCTTCGGCAGTAGGAGACAATCCTCCAACTCACCGGTCCTGTTCTCCCACAGCCGGCACAGCAGCATCGCCCAACCTGTTGGCTTCAAAAGTGCTGACAGTCTGAATTTAGAGGACACGAGAAACCTTGACATTCAGACTGACAATATTTCTGTTGCTGAGCCTGTGCTTCCATAACTTATTTTTTAATGCAAATCAGAAAATGGTTAGCTGTGTTCGCTCTTCCTTGTGTTTATTTCTTCCTTGTTCTTTAGGCTGTTTTTCATACCTCATCTTGGCTGAATTAACTGCCATTTTTCTCCCTTCCTGTGTGTTTCTGCTCTTGCTCTGTTCTCTGCCCTTTGTTCTCAGTTGCTGTTTTCCCCCCTTTTTCCTTTTGTGCCTCTCTCGCATATTTTCTGGTGCTCTATCATCTCTGTTCTTTGTCTTTTCTTTTCTTTGTCTTTTCATTTTGCCTATCTTTGTTCTGTGTCCTCTTTGGTGTCTCCCTGTTCTTTGTCTTCTCTTTTTCCTTGTTCTTTCTTTTCCTCTGTCTGTCTCTTTTTATGATTCCCTTTTATCTTCGTTGTGTTCTGAGTAGGTTTGTCTTGATCTTTGTCTTTGCGGAGAACGTGCTCAAATGAAGACAAAACATGCCATTCAAACAGAAATTGCTTATTAATTATAACATGAACACACTGGCGAAACCAAAGCCTCCCACAAAGCCAGCAAACCAAATCACAGGTATTTGCAGGCCAGCACATTTTTTTTTTCTGGTCATATGAGCTCCAAGTAGGGCCCTGTGGTTGAGCACCCAGCACTTAAACCATGTCCTACCCCACTCCCCTCTGGGTGTCTGTCAGTCAATAAATCCATCCTAGCCTTTATCACTGACCCGTTGATACGTGGGTGCAAAATAACCAAAGTGAGGTATCTGGTTATGCAGCAGCTACGAGTAAAAATGTGTATTTTGGTCTCCAGTATGGAATCCACACAATCTTCCTGTCCCAAGTGTGCCCCTTCCTCCTGTGGTGGGGGGTATAATTTACTGCAGATGTCTTTGACCTACATCATCAGCTCGAAGTTATCAGTTGCTGCTAGAAGGAATGTTTTAATTTACTAAGCAGCTCTGCTGGGAAAGGGTATCAACTACATCCATGCGAAAGACAGGATTTCTTGGTACACTTGGTGCACAGTCATGAGTTATTGTTAATTCTTTCATATTTGCAAAACAAAACATCTTAAAAATGTGGAAACAGGAAAATCATAGGCAGAGGTATTTCAATAAAGGAAGTTCTATTTGGTCCCAAAATAAATATTTTTTGTGATCTCTTTGAGCTTTGAAAAGATTAGTACGAGTTCAAAGTTTAAGCTCAAAAAGAAAAAGTTCACCCATAAAAAAAGTTTAGCTTTTGTTTGTTTTCCCACCCATTTCTCCCCTCTAATGGTTCAGTGAAATCTCTCTGCATGTACAGTATTTGATTAATCCTCATTAAAGTCTTGGCTGAAAACTAAACCCCCAAATCTTGGAGTTTGCCCTGTTGCTGCTATTCACCTTTATTTTTTCTTGCCTTTTTTTTTTTTTTTTTCCCCAGGCAGGAGGGCCGCGAGAGCCACGTGAAGCTGTCAAAATGCAAAGTGGGTGAGTGGGGAGAAGGTTCCCAGAGGAGAGGTGCTGGGTGCTCCTGGGGACCCTGCTGCAGCCCGTGCTAGGTCACCGCGTCCCGGGGCTTGGGGGACCCTGCCTGCTCCGCCTGCCCCCGCCGGCCTTTCTGGGCTGCTTCTCTCTCCCCTTAACTTTGCCGTTAAATTGTCACTTTCCTGGCCAGGCTGTAGTATATAAATAGAAATTTCATATCTTCCACCTGCTGTGCTCTAGGGAAGCCCCAGAACACCCAGCACATCCCCTATCTCTGCAAACCGGCTATAGGACCCGGCCACAATATTGCAGCAAATAACCTGGGTCTTGTGTGAATTGCCCTGAATCTGGGAAACGCTGCAGGTTCCCCGGAGGCTGCAAATCGAGTTGAGCCCAGGTTGGGCTCTTCCTGCTGCCTGAGCCTCCTCGCTGTCGCTACCATCATCCCTCGCCGCGGTGGTGGATGCAGGAGCGGGACGGGATCGCTTCTCTCCTCTTCCCATCGCGGCGTGGGAGCGGTGCTGCGGGGAGGGGGCTGCGAGGGAAGCGGAGGGCCGGGGGTCTCTGCAGGCTGGCCGGTGCCATCGGCCTGTGCCAGTGACCGTCCCTGCACCATGGGGTGAACGGATGATTCTCTGCCTAGTCCTGATGCGTGCGTTTTTGAGACAATGCAGGTGATCTCCCAATCTGCATAAATATGCATGAATTACAAGTTTCCCAAGCTAGATGTTTTTTGTCTTACTAACATTGATCTAAATTATACTTAAATATTAATAAAGTGATTTAAGACCAGGCCATTTAGACCAAATGTACATTAAAATTCCCCTTCTATTTTCCCTCTTTTTAAATCCTCCTCATCCAGTTTATTCCCTGCGGGAGGGTTTGGGTCCTGAACTCATTGTACGATCTTCAAACACATAATAAGAATTAATCACCATTAGTCCTCTATTTTAACAGCTGCTTCCTACCCCCCGAACCAGTACAGCTGCAAACTTCCCTCCCTCTGCCGACACTGTAATCCCATTACAGCTGCAAACTTCCACGTGTAAAAATGCAGATTTAAGCTTATTTTGAAACAACTCGCATTTCTTAATAGCTCAGGTCCATATCAGAAGCGGGCGATGCAGCTCCCGGCTGGTGGGAGCTGAAGGACCACCGTCCCTCCCAAGCACGAAGCCACTGTGTTGCCGCACTCCGATCCACCGCGGGAGGTTGCAAACCCCACCTCGAGCACGAGCCTTGTCATTTGCATCAACCAGTATTTACTTCTTAATATTCATAGGAAAACAAGTGTGATTTATTTGTCAACAGGAGACTTGCATGCTCATAGAAATTTCCTTTTCTTCTCAGTTGTTGGCTTTCTTGTGCTTTCTTCATTCTAATATCTGCCCTTAGATTGTAATTATTTTATTTTTTTACTTTTTAGCATTAAGGTTTCAGATAGATAATTATTTTGCTTAATAGTAAATTTCACTGCAACGTGCCCAGAGGGATATGAAATAAAAGGTATTTAAAAATCTACCATGTTAGAAAAGTAAAATAATTTCAGCTAATGAGATTATCAAGGATAATCGGTTTAGAAAAGCCCATTATGCAACAGATTCATTGATGTCTTAAAACAGAAAAAGAGAATCCTATTTATTTTTTGAAATGGTGTAGAATAAATTGCTTTTCAGAATTTAAAAGGCTGTTTTTCATATTTTTTTGTTAAATGTGATGATTTCTGTAGCCCCATCTGCTGTTCACTTTCAGAAGTATCCAGAGGAAGATTTGGTGAAATGTAGGTTTTTCTGTGAAAATTGGCAATAGGTGAGACCTGACATGTGGATTTGACTTGGGATGAGAAGGAAGGACTTCTCTTCCAGAATTTGTGGGAAGAAGTTGCAGGAGCGCAAGGGAAGATCCCACCTCCATTCAACAACGACTTAGGATGTATTTTGGGGAGACGGCCAACTTCTGCAGAGAGGAGGAGGAGGATGAGAAGGAGAAAGGGAAGGGGGAGGAGGAGGAGAAGTCAGCGCTAGTGGATTCTCCCGCTGGAGTGACTGCGGAGGCCCTACTAACACAGCTGCTTCCTTATCTCATCAATCCCAAAGGCTCCAACCAAAGGAATGGGGTGGGATAGTCCAGGAGAAGGCAGGTGACCGCCATGTCTGCAGCTCTGCACCGTGCAGAATAGGGTCTTTTTAGGGTTATGAAAGTTCAAACCCTTTTTAGGGTTATGGGACATTTTCCTTCTTTTTTTCCCCTGAACCTCATAGGAGACAGATGTTAGACCTGGGCTTTGTCTGCTCACAGAAGTGGAAAGATTGACTTGTCCCAAGGCGAGCAGAAAGATGCTCCAAAACTATCATGGTCTTCTAACACCCCAGACAGTCTGTAGGGATAGCTCTTATAAATAAGCAACAACAGAGTTATTAATTTGTGCATTACATAAATTAAAATGCACATGTATAAAGCTGCAACCTTGAAAAAGTACTGGAATGGTGTCTATTTTATTTATTGCAGTTGATTGTTTTGACCACGCATTCGGAGCTACCTGGAGTGTGCCTGGTGGGACTGGTACACGGAGTCTCTTCCAGGATCTCCCTTTTTCTTCCTGATGATGTGGAAGGTGACCCTTCAGTAAGTAACACAAAATGATTTCAGACTTGTATAAATAATATACATGTTCTGTCTCCCTTTGATTGAATGATGTATAGCATTTAGAGTGACTGATTTGCTGACACGCACACGTGGCGGCTTGTATTGTCCTTGGATCCCCCAAACTGGTCCTACATCTCCCACGGCTTTGTCCCCCGGTGGCGGCGCGGTCCTCCAGCAGTGCCTCCAGCACCGTGTGAACGCCAGGTCTTGGCACGGCCATTGAGGGGGGTGACGGGGAAATGCAGGCTGAAACTCCTGAGCAGCACGTCTGCACCGCCGTGTCCACGGCCTGTATCTGCCCCACGGGCGCGGAACTTCACCCCCCCCAAAGTGTGGCTCTTGTACAGTCTCTTCTTCTACGGCTCAATCTGCTGCTTAAATGGTTCCCTCCTTTTTTTTTTTTTTTTTTTTTTTTTGCTTTAATATTTAACAGAAAATAATTCTGCTATGAGCTTTATTAAAGCAGCAGGATAGATTAAAAAATGTAATATGTTTAGCAAGATTTGGGGGGAAGGCTGGAGTAATTAATTTTCAATAATACCTGGCATTTCCAGAACTCCTTTCATCCCAAGATCACCAAACAGTTTACAGACATTAATTAATTAAAGCATTATGATGCCCCAGTGTGGGGCCATTGCCTGCGTGTCTGACTCAGACAAACTCCCTCCAATTCCCTGGACAGCCGAGCAGTATCCACTCCTCTGCCTGCACCAGGGCTACTCCTCTGAGTAAATACTGTTCAGCTTTCCGAAGGTTTGCACTGTGTGGCCCTATGTAAATATTTTCCAGTAAGTTCGATTATTTGTCTTTTATTCTCTATCAGGAAAACCCCAAATATCTCAGTAATAAAATTTCCAGCGTGTGTTTACATGAGGGCAGTTCGGATGATTAGTTTCTGATTCAGCTGCCCATTAAAATGTCCCTGCTCCTGGAAACTCCTTTTGCAGGCTGGGAGCTGGACATGCATTTTAAGCTTTGATTTTGGGGTGAGTTGAGCATTTTTGACAGGGCAGTAAATTGCGTGGGAAAAGAGAAGGTGTTGCACGTGCCCGAGAGGGGTGCAAATAACGTCACACTCCTGGAAATCCCCCGTGAAGTATAAGTTCAGTGAAATCTTATGAAAGCTATAGATTATATAAACTTTCTCCACTCCGGTGATTTGATTCATGAACGCGTAAATAGATAGATAGATAGATCCATCACGGGAATCCCCGAGGAACAATGCAAGGGTGTTTGTGATTGGAAAAATATTATAAAAGAGCTCACGTATAGCCAATAGTTAGGCAGTTTTGTACTGCCAAGATAAATAGAAAAGAAATGACATTTCATGATCGCATTTTTAAAGGACGTTGGAAGTTATCAAAGCAGGAGAAATGGATGTCCTGTAGTGATGTGTCTGCAGTCCTGCGGGGCATTGCTACCAGCTGGGCACCCTTTGGGCCCAGATCCCCTCAGCCCAACGGCCCCAGGTCTTGGGGATAACGATGTGGTACCGTATTCATGGGGAATGCCTTCGCCTGGACGTTTTGACCCCATCCCTTAGCCGCCCCGCTGACGGGATGAGGGGCTTTGTTTGCCCTAAGGCCCTCCAGTTCAGTTGGGATATTCAGCAGCAGGATGATCCTTGGAGGATGCATTTGTAATGGGAGAGTAGGAAAAAAATAAACCAAAACAACTGTGTTTGTTTGTTTGTTTGCTGGATTAGCTATTTTCAGATAAACCAAATGAAAATATTAGGATATTAGGCTGGATATTAGGAAAAATTTCTTCACTGAGAGAGTGGTGAGGGATTGGAATGGGCTGCCCAGGGAGGGGGTGGAGTCACCCTCACGGGAGGTGTTTAAGGCACGTGTGGATGAGGCATTGTGGGACACGGTTTAACGGGCAGGGTGGGGTTGGTTGGTGGTTGGACTTGATGATCTTACAGGTCCTTCTCAACCTTAGTGATTCTGTGTGTGATTCTGTGTGAAAATCAGTATCAAAATGGAAAGTCCCTTCCATTACCTGTGGTCAGGCCAGTATGTAGCCGTCGGTTTGCCTGCTTAGGTTGGCCAATCCAAGTTTCCTTTTATTCCGACTTCAAACCGTGGCGGAGAAGAGTGGCTGGACTTCGGGCAGGAGGCACGACCCGC
>JMFS01083125.1:0-20084 GCA_000699545.1 Podiceps cristatus
AGGCTCCTGCCCTGCCTGTGCGCGCCTGCAGACACCGTCCCTTCCCGCGCCGGTAACACCGTGCCCCGGAAAGGCGTCAGGGCTGCCCCTGCCGCGCTCTCCTCTCTCTGCCTGCCCTTCGGGAGGGAGCGCTGGGGTACGGACCGCCAAGTAAACGGGCTGACTTAATCTCAGCCGTGCCCAAACCGATTAGGAACAAGTGTAACAGCCAGAGTTGTGAGTAGATGTTTAAAAGTAGAAATATTTCAGCACACCATTCCAATAGTTGGGGGGGGGTACCCCAAAACATCAAACAACCACCCACCACACACACACCCCTCTTTCTGTTAATTCAGACCAGCCGCCTCAGTCCCCATTCCCATCCACGATGCACTCAGAAGACTATTCCCTTCCCACTTGTACCTGTGACACTAAGAATGAACAGAAGAAATAGCAGGGAGTAGGTAACGGACTGAATTGTAAAGGCTGCTAACTTGAAGAACGCGCACTTTTGCCTCAAATGGGCTTTTTAAGTGTAGTTTGTTTCCCTTCTTGCCTCACCTCTCCCAAGTTGCTAGTTGGATGGAAGCTGCAAGTCTGGCTGAAGGAGCCAGGAATCTGCCAACCCAGAACTAAGAGCGCCAGGCTATGCAGATCGCAGAGGTGGCGGCCTGCAGTTTGCACGATGGGCCACCAGATGTGACAGGACATGGGAACCAGTGGAATAATTCCAAACCAGAGAAATTCAGATCAGCAGTGAAAGGTGATTTTAGCAAACGTATTTTGGATTAAGCCGCAAGGAGCCAAAGCAATACAGGAAAAAGCAGCTTCCTGTAATCTGTATGATATTATTGGGGCTACTTGCCCTGAAAGCTGCAAAAATCATCAAAAGGTCACAGGCTTAATGACCACCATAATCAACTATTTAAATTATACCAATTTATGGATTATAATCTGACAAATTGGGTAACCTTGATTTCAAGTTTGCTCTGTCATTAGCCATCAAGACTCCAGTGCTCCATTTCCAAGACTGCCCCAGTGTTCTGTATGTGCTTCATAACAACAGAGTTGACTTGCTTTAGCTGCATTCCCTTCAAGGAAAACGAGGAGACATTCACTTCCATCAGAGGTTCTTGCCATATCAGAGGAATATAGGAATATCCCTACCCCATGTAAAACTTTGTAAAGCATAACAAAATCACCTAATAACAAAATTATTTCTATACGATACCTCTGGAGTGGAAAAATTTGCCTGGCAGCAATTCGAGATATTTTGGGCATGTAGAAGGAGGACAGCAAAACCCAGTGAAAACGCACAGACTCCTGCACATGCTCAGAAAGCACTATGTAAGGATCCACGTCTGGAAAGGGAAAAGCAGAGAACACTCAATATTGCTGGTACTTTTGCTGCTATCCGAGATATCTCAGGAAGAGATAATCTGCAACCTAATATACTGGCACCTGCCAGAGGACAACAGTTCCTCAGGTATATAAATTCCTTTACATTTTAATCACCAAAATTACCATTACAAGTTCTGTTCAATGCCTGGCTCCCCTTAAACATGTCTGAAGAATGTCAGTATTTCTGAAGCTTAAAGAGAGACAGTTTAAGAGGAGCATTAACATTTATCCGCCAATAAAGTTATAAATCATAGGAGATCTTGGAGCTGCGTAGCAGTTTCAGCCTAAGAAGAATCCCAGAGAGAGTTTGGTTATATGAAGAAACTGATCTTTAAAAAAAAAAAAAAAAAAAAAAAAAAAAAACATAAACCACACACCCACAACACACCAAACCCCACACAAAAGAACCTAAACCCCCCAAAAAAACAACCAAACAAAAACCACAAAACACAAACCAACACATCTCTTCAGTGAACGCAATACTCACAGTATCATGCTACTGGATTTTCATATCCATGAAGTTGCATAGGCATCCTGAAAGTTTGTTTCCTGGGTAAATAAGAGAAAGTCCTTATAATTGATTTAAGGTATAAGTAGATCTGTGTATGATTTTCTTTATCCTCTTCTATAAACCTAGTAATGATACAGTTAATTTGGGCCTGGTTGGGTTTGGATTTTTTTTTTTTAATTTTTTTTTTTTTACTGCTTTATCATTCATCTGATAATAAAAGTGACTTCAGTGTTACTGGCAGATAACATGGTGCTGCACTCCTAAGGCCTGACAACAGGAGCAGCCACTCACCCCTGCCATGCCCAGTACCCCAATGCAAGAACTAAGGAAACCTGGGAGACAGGTTCTCTCCTGGCTCTGTAATAAATACTTGGCCCAATCGTGCTATTAGATACAGTAGGAGATACACAACCTGGTGAAGCACGTGGTCTGAGTGTCCATATCCATCACTGGTAGGGCCCCTCCTCGGGGCTTGTTACATATGCTCTAACTGCTACCACCTCTTCCTTCCCAGTCTTGCCGTCTGCAAGATGTGCCACGCTGCTAGTGAGGAAGCCAGTGGAGAAAGCAAGTGTCCGAACAATTAGACAGAGGAACAAATTTGAATCCAGGAACATAATGGCTGTTGGTTTTAGTTACTGGTGACTCATCTTGTTTCCCACCAGGAAGCCACAGATCAGTATTTCAAGTATTACTGATTCCTATTATCTGTTACGCTGAAAGAACAGGGAGGAAGAAATTAAAAACAAACCACAATAAGAACATAGCCAAATAACATATGGGCACAAGTAATAAGCCAGTCTTACTAAAGTACACATAAAAGAATGCTACAAATAAATAAATAAATAAATACACCTATAGTTAGAAGAGTCTTCCATAGGGTTTTTAACTTAACAGGTCAGCCAGATCTATCTGCCAGTTGTCCCCTACGAGCAGATAAGCACTGCTCATGATCCCAACCTGGTGCTGTTCCACAAAAATAGACTGCAACCTTACCGGCACCCTGCAGTACACAGGGACATAAGTCTTCAATGTGCTAACTTCCAAAAGACACTGCTGAGTCAAGCCCCTGGGAGGGATGCTGAGTTTTGGTGGTCTGTTGGGGTTTTTATGCTGCTGGTTTGGTTTTTATCATGGCTGAATCTAGTGAGGGTAGAAACAACAATAGAGAAAGAGGTGACAATACTCTCTAAAGCTATATCTCTTAGATGATTCCCAAGAAGGTCATTCCTTTCAAGGGCTTCCACTCTCTTTCCTGATTAGACTACCAAGAGCATGTCAAGGAAGAAAACTTCTCTGTTAAGTGATTTATGGAACTAATGGCAAGCAATGAAATCTCCTCAGAACTTTAAAAATTAGTAAGATACAAAAAACATACTACAGACTTGCCATACTGGTTTTGGCCATTTCAAAGGAAAAAGGTCTGTCAAATATTTTAGTAAAAGATTCCAAAATTTTCCAAAGTGGTTCAAGATCTTAAGAATGCAAATTCTAACGTTTCAGCCATGGCGGGATGGAGCCCTCAGCCTGTGTTGAACTTCAGAGTAGGTGCAAGGCCTTGACACGCACCTCAGTGCCCAAGCAGATGTGTGCAGACGGACTTGTGGGGCCCCTTGACCACACACACGCTGGGTTCCAGGCCCCAAACTGTAGTTCCAACAGGGTGTTACACTGGTGTGCAATTGTGTCACTCCAGTGACTGCGCTGTCACAGAAAAGGACCGCTTTGTATGCCTCGTTAAGTAGGTGATAGGTATTGAAGCAATGGAGGGAGGTGGAAGGGGGGAGTACGTAAGGATGTAAGAAAGACAGCACAAGAAAGATTACTTATAACATCTTGCTGTTGTACAAAATTCTGGTTTTTTTCTAGTCATTCACTGAAATTAGTCTCCAACTAGTTTGTTGTTCATGGATACACACACACTCGTTCTGCAACATTCTGTTCATCTGCCAATTCCACCCACACACCTGCAGACCCCTCCACTAGATGTCAATCTCAGTTTTAGATAAACACGCACATCTTAGATGTTTTGCTTTTCTTGTCATGATGGACATAACTAAAAGGGGTTTTGCGCTAAATAAAATGCAATGTCAGACTGTAAACTTAGTGAGCACTATATCTGGATTGCATCCTCAGGTTTTAACAATAAGGTAACATTATGGAGCATACATTTCTTTGTTCTCACCAATAAAAAGGCTTGGAAAGACGGCAATCAGCTGAGTCCAGACGGGAACCATCCCAGCTGCCACACATAGTAAGCAAGCTAAGAGCTTGGCAAAAATCTCAGATGGATGTGCATTCCGTATCTCTTGTTGAAATTTGCAGCGATGCACCAGTGAATTTGGACCTTGTAAAAAAATGTGGATGAAAAGTTTTGGCCACTCTTATTGTCTCAGCATTCATACAACTGATGCAGAGCTTAGAGAACCATCACCCTCAAGTCTCTCCAAACTATACTGGCAGCTACACCCTCCCCTTTTTCCTAAAAGAAGGCCTAGTGCAAAACAACTCCACTGGGAATGAGCACAGATCAGGTTGCTGGGTCTACCTTTAGCTTCTGATCGATCAGGCAAGAAAGGTATAATGTGGAAGCCCTCTGCAAGGAACCAAGAGAAATGGCCTGGAATCAGACCATACCACATAGGCTACCAAATACCACATACACTACCATAATAAAGAGAGAAATTATGTTCCCTCTTAAGAAAGGCTGGATGACTGAACAGCAATCAAAATGGAGTTCTGTATCAACATCTTATCACACAGAGTCAGTAATGTATGTAGCAATTAGACAATATTTGACTATCAAATAAGAAACAAATACTTGTCTTAACTTGGCTATTCCCCTCTGCTATAAAATGGCCTCAAACCATTTTTCTTGGAGTTGGCACATCTGTAAGGATCTGCTAAATGTCTTACTAGGCAGCATAGACTGAAAGAATGGAATCCTAACCAAATCTTAACCAAAACCAGAATTTTTCTTTTTGACAGCATGACTTTAAAATACAAATGGCAGTTATGCATTGATTCCCTGACTTACAAATATTTGAAATACCAAACTCTGCAGTCTGCCGAAATGTCAATAGCACTACCACATTAAAATAGAGAGATATTTAGTAACTTCCATATGCTTTCACATCCATTTATCTGCTTTACAAATTAGTCAGTAAATTTTTCAGATCGGGGGAAAAAAAGCCTCCAGTATGCAGATTAATGATGATAATAAAATGCTATTTCCAAACCTTCTCACAGCACTAACACACTTTGGACACTGCTTCAGTGATTTAGCATCTGAATTAATACACAGGATGCACTCTGGTATTATCAATTTACAACTAATTTAAAATAGGTGGATTTTCTGCTTTGCAAAATAAAAGTCTATTCCATGTGAAAGATACAAGATTCTTATTTATAATAAAATTTTCCAAATATGTCTTCATTTTCATTCCCAAGTTTCAGATTGGTTTGTGTTGGAGGAGAAGCCTTAGTATTGCCATGATACAGATAGAGCATCTAAGTCATAAAAGAAATATGATTTGCCTTAGGAATGTACTATGAGAACAGGCAGAATCGGGAACCAATTGAAATTCTCCTGGTTTATTCTAGAGTGTTCTGTCTACTGGACCACAAAGCAGCTATTCATTGCTTGTTATTTCACTTTTTTTTTTTTTTTTTTAAAGTACTAGCAAAATCCCCTCCTCCTCCAAAAACATTGCCAGAATCACTTTCTTAGCTACCAGTTCTATTGTATTGGTTTATGTTAGTTGTAGGGGAAGTAATTAATTTGCAAAGCACTTTTAAATGAAAGAATTGCCAAATATTGTTGGACAAGATCCTAATTCTTTCCAGGACGACATCAGAAATCCCACTGACTTCACAGACTCATTTTACACACACACATACACAAAACCTATAGAAAAAGTATTCAATAAAGAATGCTGTGCCCATCTAGTTCTCAAATAAAGCCATGACCCAAAAAAAACCAAAACCCTGGACAGACTTACATGAAAAGAGGGAAATCATATAAGAAGGATGCATAACAGAACTGATTATCAATAACAGCGTTATCATCTTATGCTTAACTGTAGTGAGAGAATCAGTATTACAATGTATAAGCTTCTGTCTTTTCTGTTCACTAACATAATCATTCCTATTCAGCTGCCCATACTCCTAGCTTTCAAATCCTTCCCAGTAACTTGACACATGCACATGTGTTTAAAAGCTACTCTATTTTTCTTCTTTAGGCCTTCAGAGAGTAATTCTATCTTTCCATGTACACACTTAAAAAAAAAAAACCTTATTTTTTGAGATAAGGATCATCTTCACTGTGTCCCTGGTACAGTACAAAGCACCTGGTCAATGCTTAAACTTTAAAATATAATTGCCTTCATTTTAAGAAACCTACATTGCAATAAATTTCTTTTAGTTCTGCCCTTCAACTCTTCCCCAAGGATAAAACTAGAGAGCTCTGAGAAGTTCCCAGTTTCCACTTACTACAACCACTTCTTTTCTCTTTCTCCTTTGCCCTGTACCCTCCACCCCCTTTGGACTCCTTTGAAATTAAAGCCTTTGCATTAATGCAGCATTGAAAAATCGGAAGGCTTTACTATGAGAGAAGACAATTAAAATTAAGGCAAATAGGTTGGACAGATTACACTACTCAAGTCCTCAAGTCGCATATATTGTCATATGAGTAGTAACCGAGTGTTTTTCACGCCTAAGAGAGAACTCTACATCACCGTCAGACATCCCAGGCTAACAGTGCCCTCTGAATCGGATACCTGTACTGCCCAGAACGGGAACAAGTGGTACCCGCTGCCAACCACATGCCTGCTTTGCTTCATCTGATGCTGTGACCAAACGCATTTTTTCATGTCTGGAAAAATGTTTCTACAGTTGCTTGCAGAAATACTGCAAATAGGACTGTTCTATTATTCATTCTAGCTTACCCCTCCCAAGGGGATCTTAGAAACTGTCTCTTTGCTCTTTCATGTTAAATGTATCCTAGTGACTTTTTTTATCCTCCCTGCTGCTTTTGCAGATCATCTGTAATATATTTTTAATATTGAAAATCTGCATAGCATACAGTTGTTTAATACCTTCCATTACAGGCTCTCAATGCATTTTGTTGTCACTAATCAGTTCAATCTCACCAACCCAGACGTACACAAGCATTATTCCTATTCTATAGGCAAGAAAACAACTACAGAGAAGGCTGAGTGGCAGAATTCATTCCTGCATTCAAACTCCAACCACTAGATCACAAACAGCTTGAAAAAAGAAGACAAACCGTTCTCTAATGCTCAGATCTGTTTAACTGTATTAAGAGGAGTTCCTCCAATAACTTGCTGTCTCTTCGCTCAGATACTTCCTTAGCTACTCATTTATTTATAAGCAGGCTACCTAGAGATCTTAACATACCTTACAGACACCGAGAACAGAGGCCAATATAAAAAAGCTGTTAAAAAGGATCTTTCCCAGTTATCTTAGCATCAGTGTAACAAGTTGCAAGAATGCAAAATACATTAAAATGTTAGATTTTTACATCTTTTTCCTTTAACACACTGCCTATTCCTTTGGCTGGCATCTTCAACACTCTTCACTGACAGCCGAACCACTTTAAACAAGACAGTACTAGAAAAATATATTCAAAAATTGTGGAAAAAAAATAATGTTTCTACATCTCAAAATTTTAACTCCAAAGCTCTAGATCATCATTATAGATACCATCCTAGCAGGTCATTCACATATCTCTCTAGTGAGCGCTAAAGCACTAAGATGTGCCATGTCCTGTTGTGAAAATGATACCCTGATTCAGAAGTTTAACGTAATGAGATGTAAGGAAAAAAATCCTGTATTTCTCTCTCAAACCTAAGGAGTGAAAAAGGACTATGTTCAAGGATAGTCTCCTACAACTGATTAGAAATGCTATGCATTATACACTATGTAATACAGACTTTCACAAGTAAAAATGGAAATAGTTTTAGGAAACTAGTTACACACTAGGTAGTGATGCCATATACTAAAGTTTGAGGGGTTTTTTAAATGTTAAGTGAAAGGCTGCATTGTAATCCTAACACTGAAAAACTCCTGCTGCAGATTAATGCAGCTTCAGAAATTCTTCTGATACAATATCATCATTTGCAGAAATGAGTCAATTTACACTGTGGCATTAACCTCTATTTTTGTTCATTTTCTATTATTACATGTTATAATTTCTACAGTAGTTTTCCTCTTCATTGCATAGAACGGAGACTATGTAATCTCCATTCCATAGGATCCAGGAATACATATGGAAAGAAGTTCTCCTTAGTAGAGCTCTGCCTCACTTATGCAGATTAACATCTTGCTCTTGTTTAGTACCATATTCATTACGCCACACTAACAGTAGGAATTCACGAACAAATTGTCACAAGTTAAGCAAGGATGTCAAATTTACTACAAATCAGTTCATCTGCAATTATTTTCTATAAAATGTATACTCTGCCCCAGCAATGCATGCAAAAGAAGTTGGTCCTTAACCAAGAAAATAAAAGGCCTTGAATTAGCTCACGTTGACCTGACAATAACAATTTGCATGCAGGCAGTTAATGCAAAACAGCTGTCTTGGGAGTTAGAGACCAAGCAGGTTATTCGTGTATGTATACTCTCAATATACACGCACTTACATTTTGTCAGACAGTCTGACAACATTTTTATAACACATAGCCACACCTCTATCTTATGCCAATCTAAATTACATTGTTTCCAGAAAATGTCACTTCTTCAAGCTACATCTTTCTGGCAAGATGATGAATGTGTGAAATCATCTCTTTGTTCCTCAGACTTGAGACTTTTCACCCGTGTGCATACAAGGGTAAATTAATACCCGCTTATGGTTTATGTGTAGCTATGCTGCTCAAGCTTTTTAGCATATAACTATCCCAAACTGTATTGCTTCGAAACTAGACAATTTTAAGACAATAAAAGCTGTTTCTGCTCACAGGTAATAGAACTAATAAGCTCACTGTTTGGTTTTATTTTTACAGTGTTATTTCTTTCTTTCTCTGCTGTACTCCATTCCTTATCCTGAAAGCATGAGAGATGAGCAACACCAAAACTTGCATTACCCCACATGCAGTGAGGCCACGCAGAGACCTCAGAGCCTCCCCAGGGAAACAGACACAACACTATCTCGAAAGCCCTTTCGCCCTCCAAGTATCTGCCTTTCTGCTGGAGGCAAGGCAGCTGAGCAAAGACGATATTGTTCTGTTCAACCCCATTCCTGGCACCCCAGCCCAACAGCAGCGTGGAAATCTTGGCAGGGAACACCAGTGCTTGGAGCGTTTGAACAGTTGCGTGGGGCGTTCAGCCAGAGGCTGTACAGCTGTTGCTGGAAGAGGCGACCCTCTCACCTACTGGGGCCTCTCCGGTTTCTCAGATCGCTCGCTGATACAGTGGAGGCCGTAGCAATATCAAGTAGACTTCTCTTCATCTACCAGTCCTACTATTAACTGGTGTAGACTCCACCTCGTAGTTAACTGCAACAATCCAGGCACAGGCTAGATGATGAGTTCATTTGAGAACATCGGAATCACATCTGCCACCAGAAATAAAACTAAAACTGCTTTGGAGTCTGTATAGCTGTGATTTGTCTGTTCTTAAAGAGAACTACATGAGCACAGGAATGTATTTTGTCAGTGGGCAGTCTCAGCTTTGTACCAGACATGTGATTTTATATGAAATCCAGATGTCATTTAGAACAGTGTCAAAAGTCAGACTAAAATTAGTATTCATTGAATGACTTTTTTAAAGAAAAAATATGCTCTGCAGCTTAAAGAACTGTAAAAATATCTGAGACTCATGTATTTCTCTTAGTGATCTCATCAGGTTTTCTCTCATACAAATATATAAGCCTAAAACATCTAGAGTGGAAATATGTTTCATGGATATGGCTCATAACTCAGGATCAGTTTGTGAGTCTCAGTAGATCCCCCAGAGTACAGAGCTGTCCACCACTACCAGTTTGATTTACATCCAGGATATCTATCTACATGAAAAGTCTTGATACACTGGACAAGGCCAAGATGGGTTTTCTGCATCTGTTTAGCAAACAAATAAAATTACTTTTAACACTCTTGGGTTTTCTTAGGCAATATTAGAACTGCCTGCACACTACTCTACTTGTCAGTGCAAGCAGAAAAAAACCCAACACATGGCTTATTTTGTTCTGAGACAGACACCCCAAAGCTCTACCTACCACTCTACAGAGTGAGTTCACCTTCATGCCATGCTGTGCCTACCCAAGTTGTAGCAGTCACCCACTTTCACTGAATAAAATGGTGCTTTATTTGCAAAGATTTAAATAAAGCTCCCTTTGTTCATGGAACAATCTCTGTTCTTTTCAGCAAAAGGCATGATCTCATCATTCTGATATAATTGTCCCATTAATTGTGTGAAAGAAACTTTGCATTGCCACAGCTGAAACAGACCACTCTAGAAGGTGAATCTGGGAGTCTAGAGGGGTGTTTACAATTTACCTCATCAACAGGAAGAATAATGTGTGTCATTTAGTTGTTCCCTAAGAATGAGAAAGAAAGCAAAATCAGCACGAGGCTAGGCTGACATCGAGATGCCATTCAAAGAGTATCCAGACCCAACAATGTCTCAGCCTCATAATAAGCCTTTTACGTTCAGTTGGCCCCCAGTTGCCTTGCAAAATTCCATCTCAGAAAGGGATTAAAGATGTCTTTTAGCCAGGAACTTTCAGTTGCACCTTCAGGAAGATCTCTTTATTTTATTGGCTGATGGTGTTATTTTCTGCTGCATGGTTGTCTAAGTTCTGCACAGATATTATATAATGCTTTTTGTTCAATTGCAGGTTTTTAATTAAAAACTGTTTAGATTTGTAAGTCACAGCAAGGCAAACTTCAGAAAGAAAATGGTATTACTATAATTGGGGTGTTTTTTTAGAACAAAACATTGTGGTCATACAATAAATTTCCCTGTTGTAAAAGATGATATCACTTTTAAAACAGTTTTTGAAGTAGAGACTTTCTTCCAAGTCATTCTTTCTTCCAGAGTTCTACAAAAAGTGAATGAGATGATCAGATACAATAGCTGTACAAAAGAAAAATCCTTTCCTTCAGATGCATCCCAGTAAGTAGATTGTTTCAGCAACTTAACGCTTACTCTCGAACTGGCATGAGTACTTGAGTCATTTCTAAAACAAACATCATAAGAGTTAGCTACAATAGAAATGTGTTACCCTTCAGTGCTTTGAGAGTTTCAATTTATCAAGACTGACAATCTACAGAAGCTTGATGCTGAAGTAGTAGCACTGATCTGGATACAGGATGCTGCACTAAACGGCCAGCATGTTCTGCAAGTCCCACTAAGAAGCCTGAAGTCCTTGTGATTATACCCTGTTCTTGGTGATTAAAGCAAGAGATTCAGGAATGTGGAATTACAAGATTAGGCCTATGCCCCAATCACTACAGAAGGTAAGACCAAGTAAAACACTATCTCCACCACATGTCCTTCTGCTTTTCTCAGTTGCAAATGTGTGGTGCACATTTCCCATGCCAGGACAGGTGAGCAGACTTTTCACCTTTCCTCCAGCTCATACTTTTGTGGCCCTAATGTTGCAGTCCTACCCTTGTACTCCCACCACTTCCACTTGTACTTCATCTAGAAGATTAGGTTTGCGTCTTTTGTTTCAGCATTTGTGTTTGACACATCTGGCTCTACAGGCATGGCTGTTCACCTGGGACTTTGGGACTGAGTACAAATATATCTTCACGCAGTTGAGGGACCATGTATTAGTCTGACCTGCCTATCATAGTAACACAGAAAATGGACCTCATCCTATCCCTGGATAATCAAGTAGGGCAAATTCATGGCAAGGGAAACCAAAATTTGCCTCCTTAGATGTCAATATTTATGTTTCATACCCTGAGATACACACACTAACTAGGCTAAGCACTGTGGAGTTCTTCCTCTGCAGAGAGGAAGTGCTGCCTCCCATCCCAGTAAGTCCTCAACCCCTGCATCTAGAAGAACAAATGCTTTAGCACACTGACCTGCATTGGCTTTGTTGTTTTAGGTGGGGCATGGGATTTATTTCTACACTGCCTACAGATCTGTTGAAAACTGCTGCCCATGAAAAGCTAATCTCACCACAGGCTGCTTCTCACCACAGACCTGGCCAAGAGATAGCAGGCTTTTTTCTTGGATATTTGTTTTGATGTGTCAAAGTGACCAAAAGAGTATTTTGCCCAGGTCAAAAAGGGACCAACCTCTGGCCAGCAAGTACTGGCATGCAGAGGTGCACCTCTTCATGCCTGGACTCTCTGACACGAGAGTCTTTCATATGACAAGAATCTGCCTAAGCAAGCAGTGTGGGCTTTACCCATCAAAAGTACAACATATGAAGCCCACTGTTCTCCAAGGCATTTATCATGCAACTCCCACATCACCAAATTAACAAAAAAAAAAATCATCTTAGGACAACCTTCACATTATCACTTCAGCATATATAAACTGAGTTACTGAGGTTTTTGAGAACTACAGTACACTCCAGGGCATTAGCAGACCACACAGTCTCAACTGTCAGTGCTGCAGCAGCTGTTCCCCCTTCCGTTGCCATTAGGGGACAGGAGTATCTGGGTTTCAGCCCAATCTCATGAAGTTCAGAAAAAATGGCACCTGTAGGGGGGGGGCTGGCCTTCAGTCAAACTGACAAAGGCATCCTCATACCTGGTATCACTGTTCCAAGTTGGCTTGCCTTCCACTCCAGCATGTCTTTCTGACCCAAACAGGCTCTAAATACTGACACCCTGCTGTAAGTCACACGCCTATAGAAGGGAGCAGATCAGCAGCATGGGTGGCTCCTGGCTGTGGAAATGCCAGAAGCAGCTTTGCAGGGTGAGGGGTGCCTTCAAGACCCCTGCCCCTTCAGCAGATATGCTTGCTTCCATGCAGGTTTTGGGATAACTAATGTGTCTTAAAGAACTCCCGCAGCTCAGAAGAGGTTACAGCCTCCAGCTGCTTGTCATCACCCTTCTGCTAGAGATCATCTGCTGGAGGGGCTCTTACTACAAATGTTCCACAATCTGTTGCCTTCAAAGTGAACGAACTTTAAAAAAAAGTCTTTCTAACCTAAACTCATTTTGACAGACAAGTTAGACAATGACAACATCATCAGATCTGAGACAATGATAATCACCAGGTGAAAAGATGGTGACAAGCAGCTGAGGGGCAGTTACCTCTTCTGCAAGCGTAGCAAGATCCAGACAGTGACTTCTTCCCATGACTTCATTAAGCTACAACTTTGCCTTCTAAAAGGCAGCTAATTTTCTATACATTGCTAGAATTGAGAAAAATTATATTAGTATATTACTCATCTGTGTTGCTAAATCTAACATAGAATCAAAGAATGGTAGAACATCTTCTACTTAATCCACAAACACTGCTTTCTGCACAGGCAAGTGTCAAAGCATCCAAAGTCTCTTCCCCAAACCTTTGTTTAAAAGGCCTCGCAAGTTCCTTATCTTCAATGTTATCATTTTTCACCCGTTCGTCTCATTCTCTACTGCACCAAAATAAAAAACCCTGTTTTAAATTATTTTAATGTTCCAAATGCAAGCTTCATTTCAGTATAGGAATTTCTATTTCATTCTACACTCATAAATGTGCTTCTGCAATTACACAAAACAAAATTCATCTTTCTACAAAAGACTGGATGAGAACCTCTGTGTCATAAAATAAGATCCATGATAAGCTCCTTACTGAAGCAATGCAGAAGTATTTTACCTAGATCCTTCCTAAGAGGGTAACTACTATTCTGCAGCAGCAAAGCTGTTTTCATTTCTGGTGACGCTAGTGATTATTCTTCTTCTGAGTAATTCTATATTATTATAGCAGTTCTAGGAAACAGCCTCAGTTCTTCTGCACGTTTTTTTTGTTCATTTGTTTTGGAGTTTGGTGGGTTTGTTTTTTGGTTTTTGTTGCTTTTGTTTTTTAAATTCACAAACATTTTTTATTGTTTACAGCAGTACAGAAAATCCTAACAGACTAGTTCCTACAGACCACACAGAGATGCCTGGAGCTATGACAGTAGCTCCTCTGAGGACTCCAGGGGTGACCACAAGGGAGAGAGGTACACAGAAAGTATAGACGCTATGCAAGAAATAAGTAGCGTATGAAAGAGGCTTTCAAATGACTTCCTAACATACACCAGCTGCCTAACACGTATTGTTTGAACCCAGGAAAAGCTATGCAGGTGAGAAGGGGCAGCAAAAGAGTTTTGGGGAGGTACATAATTTGCCTGCATTAAATGGTTTATGCAACTAAATGGCAAGAGTAAGCACCAATTGTTGTTCTAGGTATGCAAATGCTTTGAAAATTCTGTCCCATGATTTAATTTACTTGATTTCTAATACCAAACCTTTTAAATTAGTATTTGACTACACAATAAGCTGTTAGCCTGTAAGCCAGCATTCTTTCCATAGACAGCTTTTAAGCTCATGGTCCTGTTTTCACAATTAAAAGCAGGTAAGAATCTTTATCTCATGATCTTAGCTTATGTTCACATCCTGTTCATACACATCTTGCTTTCTGTTTTGTCACAAGTACTATACAGCTTAGATACTTTGTACTACCACTTCTGTCTTTTCATTTAATTCTTTTATTTCCTTAATTTTCATAATATTTATTCAATTTTCAGCTGCTGTCAACAACTAAGTGCATTGAAATTTTCTTTTCTACTCTCTAGAGAGAAAGCTAAGGGGCTGGTAGATGTGCGAAGTTTAAAAATTTAAAACTAAAACCATTAAAAGTTAATGCTGTTAGTCCATTTCCTCCATGGTTTTTCATATAAAATATTCTACATTTATAAGAAAGACTTTTTTGAATTGCCAGTACAATCAAGTATAAAAAACCCCCACAAAAATAGGCTTTTAACTATATTGTAGAATTATACTCAGATAACATTTATATAATCTACATCTGTAAAATTTCTACTTGCAATAAAACTGAGATTGCAGCATACTGTGGGAAATGCCCCTCTGATCCTAATGCACAATTCCTGTTTATTCCGTAGAAGAAACCATAAAGTATGCAAGGTAAGCCTTCAGAAGGCATGGTTTTGTGACAAATTCTTAAAGGTAACATCTGTTTAAATCACTAGAAATTAAACTTTAATGTTTCACTAACATTTGTTTTGACAGGTCATCTCTAGATTCCATTAAATGAATCTGCTGTCCCTAACACTCAAAAACAATTTAGAAAAGAAAGCATGTTTGTTCAAGAAAGGCTTAGAACAGAGCACAAGGTCCAAATATGCTTGAATTTTGGAAAGTCTGCTCCACACTATTGTCTTTATTTACACTGGAAGAGAAAGAAAACTGTGAGGAGCTATATCAATATGAAAACGAGGAGGACATTTTAATACTCTACCTTTGCATCCAATGTTTCCCATAGAAAAAAATAAATCAAGAAACCACTCCGATACAAAACACTGCAATGAAAGTTAAAAAACAAAACAAAAAACCCACAAAAAACCAAAACCAAACAACCACCCACACACCATCAAAAAAGCACCACCAAAACACAGCCCAATACTAAAAGCTCCTATAGGACATACTCTTAGAGAATCAACAGGGTGACAACACCCTGATTTACCTGAAAGGAAGAAAATTTTTCCTGCTCTTTGGATCTTACACATGCCAGTGGGTTAAACTATGAGCCTTCGTTGCTTTGGCATTCCCTTCCCTCTCCATGGAGGCCCTGGTCCCCAAATGCTGATAGCATCCACAGGAACAAACAAACAGAAGTTCTGAGCTTGTTTCACACAATTGCTGAAAACCTGGAAGATAAAGGTGAAGAACATCTGAACAGATTATTGAAAAAGAAGAAAAACACTCTGCAATATGAGGACACAAGATATTTCTTTCTGAATACAGAAACCCCACTTGCCTTGCTATCATCCTTTACTATGAACAAACTTTCAAAGACTGTTTCTCTCCAGTACTCATGAGTCATTTTCTAACATCGCGTCTTTGGCGGCTTGAAGCATTTTGAAAGTGGAAAGCAAACAAAATTGCTTTTAATGCACTCATAAGAGGGTACTTCAGGTTTTTTAAAAGCCATTTTTTCTCTATCTTTTAGCTGCTAGGAGGCTTTAATGGGACCCCTGTAGGTTTTTGTCTGTAAACCATACGAGAGCATAAAAGCTTGGAAAACTTGCAGAGATTCTGAAGCAGGTTCACACAGCTTCATTGAAACTGTGTGTGGTTTTGAAGCTCACCAGGACTCTACTCACCAGGAACCATTTAAAATTGCCAACTTAAAAAATAGATTTAAAACTCATAAAGGATTATGATGAAAATGTAAGACTTATTTTGTAGGCTTCCAGTTTGAAGAAAAAATACTATTCTGTAAATAGGGAGGAATGGGTTTTCATGCTCTGAAGGTTTTTGGGTTTTGTTTCTTTGAGAACACATATACCGGCCTGAAAAAGGGATCAGAGTAACCTCTGTAAACACAGCCTGCATTAACCTGTATCAAAGTGATTTACCTGTACCAAAAGAATCAAACTGATCAATCCATTATGCCAACATATGGTAGTTCAACTACTCTAAAAGCATTTGTAGGACTGTTACAATGGAAATGTGTCAAATCTTTCCCTGTCTTTGGAGGTAACTTCTCAACCCATTTCAGTATCAATCGGAATAGCTAGTAAGAAATGAAAGCTTGGAAAACCACCACTGCCATCCATAAATACCATGAGAAATGTGAAACCACTTTCATTTATATGAAGAATCAGTCAAATAAGATTTTCTGACTAACATCGTTATCTATCACCAGTTTCTCATTTTGCATTGTAAGGTTTACTAGAACTTGGTGCTGAGAAAGAAGATGGAAAAGTATTGTTTTGAATGTTAAGGGAGACATGAAAAACTCTCACAATAGGGTCTAATATGGCATTTCTTGTACATACACAGTCATCACCAGAGCCTTTGAGAGTTCTGAGAGAAAAGATTGCCACATTGGATTTTTACTTCAGTCAACACTGAAATTCTAGTAAGATACCAAGAAGTTAATGGACAGAAATGAAACTGGTTTTAATGTTTTCCGATGGCAAGTGGTACAATGGATAGACGAAGTTTGATATTATTTAAATTTGTTGTGGGACTGATTTTGCCACTAGTAGTTGCTTTTTATACTCATTACTTATAATTTTTTATACTCATTAATAGTGAAGAATACTCAGCAGTGCCATTGATTTCAGAATAACCATTCAGTATGTCAGCAGCTGTGCAATGCCAGGGAATCAATGTACCTGTTCACTGGGATCACAAAGAACATGGAGTTGGTCACAGAAGCTTATTTTTCCACAATCTCAACCAGCCATGGAATTAATTCCTAACTCAGGAAGGTCTATGTAACATCTCTTCTGGTAATATATAATACTCCAAAAGTTATTGACTTTTTTTAACTAGCATCCTATTTGGCTAGGAATCCATTGGCGCACATTAAAATGATCAAAATCTGTAATATGCGAGTCCTAGAATAAGGGTAGGAGAGAGTAGATATAAACAGTTTCCAAAGTCCTTGCAATAGCTGAGATTTTAAAGAGCTCCCAGAGGTACAAAGGAAAAGGTTCAAACCATGAAGAGGAAACCAAAATGTTTATCCCTGCTTATTTTGACTGGAGAGGACAGAGGACCTGACGTCAAATCTGTAACAGGAAGCAAGATACACCAACCAGGCGCTTAAAAGACTTCATTGCCAAAGCAAGCACTGGTACACTCTGCCAACAGGGAAGGGGAGAGGGAAGGGGAGAGGGAAGGGAAATCCCTTCCTGGATCCTACAGGTAAGTAGCAATTCTGAAGCATGGCATCAATACAGTACAAGTGTAATGTAAACAGATACTCAAGTAGTCTCACTGTTAAGAAAAAAAAAAAAAAAAAAAAAAGAGGAGGGGGGAAAGGTATTATTCAAAGTACTACTCAAAGAGAGTAAAGTCTAGAAGAGCACGGCCCATGGCTGGCATCTCAGTATTTCTTTTCCATCACTTAGACCAATTTGAAGAAAATCCCTGCAAAGAAGCTTTCATAAGATGGCATTTTTGTGATTCAGTATAGCACCAATATTCCTTTTGAGTTTTATAACTGTTCCTAGAACATTCTTGGCAATGAATTTAAACTTTTTGAAAGAGGTTGCATTTCACTGTAAATGGTTATCTGGTATTCACAACACAAAATAAGCATTTGAATATTTATTGTGAGCACATTGCATTTTAGGGAGAACACACAAAGATTCTTACCACAATTATCTTGTTCCAGCTTTAATATATTAGCTGTCACCTCTTTAATGGATCTTGTGAGAAAGGAAAGTTTCTTTCTTTAACTCTCTTTTCCCCCTGAACGCAATTACCACCTCATTCAGAGCTCTTTGTGTCCACCTAATCTCTCTGATTATGTCTCTGACACCACCACAATACTACATGACTGACATACCTGACAGCTGTGACTAGTGACAGAATACTCACAATGAAAACCAGCTCTATGCAGGATGAGTATT
This sequence comes from Podiceps cristatus, assembly GCA_000699545.1. Classification (NCBI taxonomy): domain Eukaryota; kingdom Metazoa; phylum Chordata; class Aves; order Podicipediformes; family Podicipedidae; genus Podiceps; species Podiceps cristatus. The sequence goes on from JMFS01083125.1 coordinate 18,456, forward strand.
ACCTACCGCCAGCCTCATAGAACAAACATGGAAGGAAGGTAAAAAAGGGTGGGGGCATTTCACGACTAGCCTAACCCCTACCGATTTTTCCTCCTTTTAGAGCCAAACAGCATTGACAAGCAGAGCCTCTTTGTACATACCTACCTAATGAACCAATTGTTGGATGAATACAAAAGAACACCCATTAGTATTTTAATTTTGAATTTATAGAGTAGAAAATGCATGTTTGGAGACCTGACTTACAAGTAGGCCTTGATGGATCATTTTGTCTCTCGCTTCTCTGGGTCATAACTCCCAGCTGGTGCTCAACTGTCAGCTTTAGGCAGGTGGCAATAGATGAGAGCCTCTGAGGAAAGCTATACCTGAAATGTCATTCCCAGACAACAAGCTGCCACTGGAATCAAGCACAAACTATTTCAGAATTCAGCATTTTGAGCCATAAAGACATGAAGTAGTATTATAAATAATTGGCTAATACAATAGCAGTAATGAATACACTAATCAGGAAAAATATTAAGGTAGAGTGCTTTACAAAACGTCTTATTCTTAAAAATTTCCAGGTTTCTAAGTGCTATTTCTGCATGAAAAGCTTCATCTTGTCAGCACTGACTTCCTTTTTTTTTTTCCCCTATTAAAAAAGAATGAGAACTTGAGAACAGGGATGAAGCAGACTTTTCTAAATATACTGAGTATTCAGAACAAACAATTTAGTTGCATCTTTCTGAGCTCTTGAGCAGCTTCAGAAATTATACATTCCCACAATCTGAGAGAAGGGGCAGAAATCAAAACTAACATTTTCAAATGGAATGTCTAGAGCCAAAATGTGCCAGTCAGACATCCAGTTTTCAGAGATGATCAGATAATAATTTACAGAAAATTAATCTAAGTGCTTTATATCCATCTGATTTTACATCTAAAAACTTCTTGTGTATAAGTTTCCTCAGACAATCATACAGCAAAAATAAAATGTGCAAGCTTGAAGAATATGCTTAAGACAGCTTTCTGGTCAAACAATATGTTATTGAAAGCTGAATTGTTCATTTTGTGTCTTAGCCTTCTTACGCTGTAAGGTGTTCAAGCTGTTACTGTAGATTCAGCACAACATTACATTAAGTTTGAAAAGGTTTAAGGAGCCGTTTAAGTAAATGAATAAAATGTTTGAAGAAAACCCTCTTTTTAATCAGTCATGTTCCAGCTTGCAATACTTGTTTATTCTGTAGTTTAAGTTACCACTACCTAGGAACCTGTAACGTAGATTCCATGTTCTGTAATGTATCAGTGGATTAACGCAGTGTCATAAAGCAAAAAAATTAACATGAATCAGCATATTGAGAAAAAATATCTTCTGCTGTTAATGCCAACTCAATTTTTCAAATGGGAAGCTAGAATCAATATTCTACTTAACCATTAAATTTGGTAAGAAAATTAATATGATGCAAACATTGCCACTTAAAAGATTATTAACAGTCATCTTTCTTACTGAATATGAGGCATCACTGCAGGCAGGTGGATTCTTCACACAAGTATTTCATGTCCATCTTGCTAATTATAAGACACACATATTCTTCATCTATTCTATACAATGAAAGCAGTAAAGCATGAACTTCTATTACCTAGTGGCGGGGGGGG
>KL275693.1:0-16955 GCA_000699545.1 Podiceps cristatus
CCAGCCTGTACCTGTGCTTGGGGTTGCCCTGCTGAGGCTGCTCTCAGCCCCAATGTCCACTTCGCTGACAAAGATGTCAAACAGCACCAGCCCCAGCACTGAGCCCTGAAGAACAACTCGTCACTGGTCTCCACCTGGACATTGATCCATTGACAGCAACTCTTTGGGTGCGGCCATCCAGCCGGTTCCTTATCCAATGAGTGGTTCATCTGTCAAATCCATGTCCCTCCAGTTTAGAGACCAGAATGTCGTGCGGGACAGTGTTGAATGCCTCGTGCAAGTCCCAGTAGGTGATGTCAGTTGGCATATGATGATAATGACAGCTGGCATATTATGATAATACTTGGTCTTTGCCTCAGAGAGCAGACTTCTATACAAAAGCTATAAAAGGTATGTATGAAAGGTGGGTATTCTGATGTAGCACATAGGATGAACAAAACCAGGACACTGACCACAACTAGTTTATGGGAATGTGACTCTGGACACTGTGAAACAAGTAATTCTGCATGTCTTCTTACAAATTTTAAACTGATGATAAACTTTAAAATCTTTTAGCACACACTGCATACTTGGGCTTCAGTGACTTATACCAGTGACTACCAGTGACTTGGGCTTCAGTGACTTAATATTTAAATAGAAACAGCTACATAAAGGACATCAGAGAAACATCAACCATGAGAATTTTGCTGCGTAAGAATGAAGAATACTAAGGACACAGATTTTTCTATTATTAATGAAATGGATTGCTTTGAACATATGTACGTAGACAAAAGTAATGACAAAGTCATGAATTAAATAGTGACTGAGAATTGCAAGACAAAAAATCACAAATGGTCTAGAAAAGTTACCTCATTCTCATAACACATGGAAGTGACATCATGCCCATATTGCTTCAATCTTCAGATATTTTCTTCCCAAAATAATTTAATAATATTTTCTTGCATTAATCTAATACCATCTGATTTGCTCAGAAATCCTTCTTCTTAATTTGTAACTGATAGATGGGCTCTCTCCGACCAACTTTTGGTTCATATCAACAGATTATGGTGAAAGTCTTACTTGGATAAATTAAGTGGATTATAGTCCTGTAATTAGCCCCATGACTTTTCTTTGAGGTCTCTTTTTTTTTTTTTTTTCATACCACACCAAATACAGTGTTACCATAATCTTCCTAGTTTAGATTCTGTTGATTAAACACCCAGGAATCACACCATATTTTTAATTTTCTAGCAAATCCCAGTAAATCCTCTTCAGATTATTTATTCATCAGGACCAGCAAGCCTGGCTGCCAAAGGCTGGGGATGGTGGCTCCCAACAACAGCTGCCGCTCCACTGCCCAGGACGGGAAAATCTGGCTGTTGGGTCAACGAGGTGAGAGATGGTAGCCCTATTTGCCACCCATACAGACATGTGGTAGCAACCCAGCACTCTGTGGCAAGTACAGGAAGACGTGTTTGGCTTTTGCTGAAAGTCTGGGGAGGCATGCCTGTGTGTTTGCCCATGTACGTGTGGGGGTTGTGGTGGGCTGTTTCTGTACCAGAAGGAAGACAAAGTTACCTGACACCTGGACATGGCCACAGGGATTGCCACACTTGAATCCATCTCCTGGATATTGCCGGAGGAGACAGAGTTTATGGTAAAGGAACAAAATCGAGTTAAATAGAGAAAGAAATGCATCTAAAACTTGAGAGTGGGTTTCCGTAGGGCGAAACAGTATAGGTTTTTATTTAAGAGGTGCAAGCTATTTCTTAGTAACTTGAAGAAATACCTAGTTTCTCCTCAGGTTGTGGTAGTTTTCAATGGTAATGTTTTTGGCCTGTACCTAACAGCGAGACAGTAGAATTGACATCTCATTTGCACCAGCTTTACAAAATCTCATAAGAGTGTTCATAGTTATTTGCGACACATTGAGCTTCACCATGCTGATAGAAATCAGATTTCTGGCTGATAGAGCTACATGCTGGAATTGCCCTTTCACTGATGTACTGACAAATGTGTTTTATCTTATTCCCTGAAGACTACATGGAAGTGATGTTAAAAATGAAATCTGTCATTTGATCTAATATGAACTTTACTTCTGTTCTTCCAAAGGCACTGAACTGCCTATTGGCATGATGTTTTGACGACAGGAAAAGAGAAAAAGCAACTTTTTTTTTTTTTTTTTTTTTGAATATAAACAAAGTATGAATTAGAATTTTATAGCTGCAGCAAAATGCAGAGCACTAAGCAATGTAAGTGCAAGTGAAACTTAGCGAACAAAGTGGTTAGTCTTTAAATCTCCTGGTTTTGAGACGACTTGTAAACAACGTTTGTCGAAGCAATATAGGTTATCTCCACACGTCAGCTATAGCCTTCCTGTACCTGATACAGATCTTGTTGAAATTACTGAAAAGCTGTTTGTTGACTTCAGTAGGGTTTGGATCTTGCCTGCAGATATTAGCAAGAGAGACCTTACCACCTAGGCAGACTCATTGCCAGCGTCAAGTACTAGCACTCTCTATACAAGATCGGTGAAAGCTTCGTTTCATAAGATCATTTGTCTTTGAAACTTTGTTTTGGGTATTGGGAGCTTGCTTCACCATTAGAATATCATATTCCAGCAAATGAGAAAATATGCGTGTGGGTGAGGGTGAATCAACTCATGTGTTCGTCACCAAGGAGCGTCTGGTGTAGTACAGTCAGCTTTTTGCATTTAGAAAAGAAACCAGTATTAAGTGTGAAGCAGGTCATCTTTCCCCCATTTGTTTCTGTAAAGATAGCAGAAACACTTAAAGGGAACAAAAGCAAGGAAGCAGGAGATAACATCCTCATAGGAATGCAGTCTATTTTCCTCAGATTTGTTTAATCTTCTAAAATTAGCGTGTTTCTCTAACGTTTTTACCGTTATTAATGTTTGCTCTAAGAATGATGTGCAACCTCAGGTAACTTTTAGTAATGCTGTTACTTTCCATCTCTTGTATTCAGTATCTTGTACAATGTAGAACTGTGATTTGCTGTTTTTACTTCCTTTTAATTTGTACTTACTGGGAGTCTGATTTTGGTTCCTTGCACATTTGTGACATCTACACACATTGCCTTTACCTTGTTTACCCTTTTGCTTTTTCAGCCTGGGTGAACCAGGCACTAACCTAATATCCGTGTTATTTATAACTCTTCTGATTCATATTTCTCTGGCAATCCTGTAAACCTTGTGGTTTTGTGGGGGGCGCTTGTGTGTGTGTGTGTGCTTTTTGTTTGTTTTTCTGTGGAAGCACCAAGCATATTTCTAGACTAGCTCTATTAGAAGGATGGTAATAAAAACACCTTTTTTTCTCCAGCATGATGTTAGTCTCCACATAGAACTGATTTATCAGCCATTTACCACCTACTTGTCAACCAAACCATGGCTTTCGTAAGAGCTTTGTCTGGATAAGAACCACGGGATAGTTGGTTTAGAGCCCGACCTTTGTTCTTGTGGCAGTTGATCGGCTGTTTCTATGGCAGAGATTGCCCATAAGGGTTTATTACAGCTGTGCTTCCAGAGTTGGCTGGGTCACAGCATTCATTGCTCCTCACATTTCTGTTGTCTGGGTTCTGTCTTCAAAACAAATAGATGAAGGCTTGAGTTGGAATGTAATGCATGTTCATGTGGCTATATATTCTTTAGGTCCTGTCAGCTGTGCAGCGAGGCTTCATTTTTACACCTTGTTCAATGAAGCAATAAGAAGAAGAGACAGAGAGTAGAGGCAACCCCCTGACGTTGATTTACAATACCATTGGTTTTCAAGGACTGCCAGCAAGTAATATCTTGGCATTTAAATTCCCTGCCTGAGTGTAGCTATGCCAAAGCAAGTCACAGATTTATTTTATCACAATTTCTGTTTCAAAGACAAGTATCTCTGGAATTATCTGCTGTAATCTGGTAGGAAAAAAATTCCACAAGCTCATCACATGGTGGCTGACCTGTTGGGCATTTTCTTCACTATTGAGACCAAGTGTTATTTAGCAATTATTGACAAACTGGTCTTACTTTAGGCGGTCTTTGCATTCCTCAATATTTCGCCTATCATTTTCTCTCAGGCTTTGGCTTCATCTCTTTATTTATTAATGGCAGGTAATATCTGGCTCTGATAGTGGTTTCTCTGATGTGACACTTGTCCTCTAGGGATGCCACTGAAAACATTCTAGAGGCTATCAACAGCCACCGGCAAAAAATGACCTCTTTCAGCTAACATGGTGTTATTTTTCCTAGTAGGAAACCTACAATGCTGATTGATGGGCATTATCCCCCACATCTTAACACTTTTCGGTGTAGCAGCTCCGTCTTTCTTTACTGTCTTTCCTTTTATGTTTCTTCCTTATAGTAGGGTCATGAGAATATTATGAAAAACAAACCAATGAGGTAATGAATTGGTAGACCCGAATGTCTGTAGCACTCTGTCTTCTTTTCTACTAGACTAACTGATTGTTGCTATCAGCCATTAGTCTTTTCAGAGATGCAACCATCTTACAAAGTATGCTTTCTTTCCCAAGTACAATCTATTGATGTTTGTTTTACAGTAGCTTTTCTAGTAACCACAGATTCAATTTGGTTGTGAAGGTGAAAAAGAAATGAATTGCTAAATCCAAGACAAACCTTTATCTAAGCAAAATGTCTGTGTTATTGCACCATAGCCGTTCTGCTGAGACTGCTTACTTGGAAACTACCCAGAGGGGCCCATTATAGGAATCTGCTGTTACAACATGTACTGATTTGAAACTTTCAGTTGGAATAGTCCATCCCACCCACAATTTTCAATGTCTCCTGCTCAGAATTGACTAAAAATGCACGTGTCTGTGGCAGTATTTGAGGCCTGCTGTCTGTACTTATGGTATCAGCAGTTAAATTATTCATTACTTCTAATGAAAATAGTTCATGTCAAGTGCTAAAACCACTTGTGCGTTAAATCATTGTGGTGGTCCAGCAGGTAAGCACCACACAGCTGCTTGCTCACTGCATCCCATGCAGGATGGGGGAGAGAATAAGAAAAGCAAAAGCAAGAAAACTCACAAGTTGAGTAAGTGAAGGAAATAAGATGAAAAAAGCCTGATGAAACAGGTGCTCTAAAGGCAATCACTCACCACCTCCCACAAGTAGACCGATGACCAGACAGTGTCCAAGCAATGTCTCGCTTCCCAAAATGCTGCTTTGCTCACTTTTTAATGCCGTTATGACATCCTATGGCAGGGGGTGTCCCTTTGGTCAGATTGGGTCAGCTGTCCTGGCTGTGTCCCCTCCCAGCCTGCTGGCTGTGGGGTCAGAGTGGGGAACAGAGAGAGCCTGGGTGCCGGGCAAGCACTGCTCAGAACACTGGGCTGCTATCAATGCTGTTTTACCCTCAAACCCGAAACACAGCACCTTACAGGCTGCTGTGAAGGTAATGTTCTCCACCCCACCCAGACCCAGTCCGATCACTATAACTGAAAAATCTCTAATAACAATAACTGAAAAATTTCGAATAACTGAAAAATCTCTAATAATGAGAGGAGAAGAACAAAGCCTATGTAGAGCCATACAATGGCTCTTTTAGCAATGTGCAATTTAATTTTTTAAAAAATTTTGTTTTTTAAAATTTTTAATAACCAAAATATTTCAGTCCAGTTTGTGTTGGGCAAATGCCAGCACTATTTCTTTGTGGAAGATGTTCTCAGCAAATCTATATTTCTTCAAATATGAAGTCATTTTCCTAACATTGTTTGAATGGAAATAAATTGCAAAGCAAGCTCATATAAATTTTGCAGGAGGTTACTTGCGAATTACTTGTCTTAGATTCAAGGTGAGCTAGAACCAATGTATTTTTTTAAAGAGAACAGCTCTACACAAAAATGGATCCCAAGCACTATGCAAATAGCATAGGGGGGAAAAGTTTAGATTAAGGTCTAATTTATTCTGTGTAACATTCAATTGTAGCTTTATGATGTGACCAGATTTAAATTTTGTGCAAGGTCAGCACAGGGCTGAACTCAGAGTTGGAGGATGTTGTAACAACAACATCCTGATTGCTGACCTAGAGACAATTTATAACTTAAAATCTTAAGCTTTTGTTAAAACCCATTGAATTTGGGTCTTCTAATGTCATATATACTTAAATTCATTGCAACTAGTAGCATTATGGATACTCAGTGGAAGGTAAGCACATTTGAGTGCTAAATGTAAGAGATGTGAAATATTTGGTTCAAGGCCCAAAGAAAATAAAGAAAAAATGTAAGTATAAGATCTGAAAGCCACTTCAAACCCCCTGTGTACAATGTGGTATTTCATATACCAGCAGTAGTGTGATATACATGAATCTCATATGAAAATTCTGAAAGTACTTGTTGTCTAAAATGGGTTTGCTTTTCCTATTGGCACAAATGTTGGAGGAAAAAAAAAATCCATGTAAATACAAGGGTTGATATTGAACATATTTGCAAGTCAGAAAAAGGAAATGTTAACATGGAATAACCAGAACAATTACCACAGAACAGTGCTGCTCAAACAGCAGATGCTGGTAATTGCTATCAATTCAACCTGTAGGTTTTCAAATCTGAACCTACTGTTTCCCTTGCTTGAAGGAGCGTCATATTTTCAGTTTGTACTATTTCTCATCTTTTTTTTTTTTTTTTTTTTTTTTTTTTTTCCCCATCTGGAGCCCTGTGAAAACCTCAGGAAAAAAAAAGAGTGATTTTTCTGTCTTCCTGTTTTTGTCGTCCTACTCTTTGCTCATAGTGAAAATGAAGTCAATATGACCTTTAAGAAAAGGGAAGTTAAAACTGGTTTTTATTTACTCTGAGATCTCAGAACCTATCCTCTATGAAAGATTATTACAGCATTGTATATCCATGTTTGTTACCCCAATAGGAGCATAGCTTTTTTGGTCTGCTAGTGAATTGCAAATAAAATGGAATTTTCAAGTTATATACATTCAAATGTTTATGTAAATATTCGTAACCTCACTTCCTGCTGTTACAACAAATTGCAATTGTTGAGAAAGAAATATATATATTTTTTTAATAGGTGAGTAGAAAGAGCTTATCTTTTTCTAATGTACAAAGCTGTCTTTAAGAGGGATGAAGAATTGAAATCTGAATTTAGTATAGACAACTCTAAGTCTTTTTGGAAATATTTGAATTCAAATTCCCTCACAGGAAAAAACCAAACCAAACCAAACCAACCAAATGGATTTCATTCGGTTCAGGTCTTTACATAAGTTTGGTTTCTGATGCTAGATTGAGTGTCACAATTCAACCATGCAGTAGAACTTACTTTCAGAGTTACATGAACACAGCGATGCTAATATAAGTATTGCATCCACCCATGTGATAAGAGCTGGATTAACAAAGTATTCTGTAACGAATGCAAAAACATCTGCTTAGTTTTTTAAAAAATGGGATGTGGAAGCTTTATCTTCTGCACGGAGCTTTGAAATGCATTCCTTCATTTTCCTTTGGGCTGTTCTGAAACCTCTACTAGTTGGTAGGTAGCATGTGCCTACCTTGTTAAAAGTTACTGCTCAACAAATTTGCACTGAATATTTGCAGCCTGTGAACATCCATACACTGAACAACATCCCTATAGCTGTGTGGTAACAATTCCAGAAACATATTTTGAGGGGAAAAGTGAAAAATTCAAAGTTATGCATGCAGCTTGTCTCAGTCATTTTATAGGCAATGAACGATGGTAGTTTACTTGCATGTAATTTTCAAAGATTTATATGTCAGTTGATGGAATATCTATGATGACAGCCATCTGAATGCCCGGGTTTTCGTACGGTGATGGCATTTGCTGGCAGAACTGTCCGCCCTTCATCCACCCTGGGAACATGTGCTAAGCTTGTTGTTGCTGTGCTTAGTGGCACATCCCATCTAAGCTATGGTATATCAAAGGGCTGGAGAGCCTGTCCTGTGCAGAGAGACTGAAGAGTCCACTTTGCTGTAGGTTTTCAAAATGTGATTGGACAGGGTCCTAGATAGTCTCATCTAGACTCCCTTTCCCATGAAAGGTCAGACCAGGTGACCCTTTGACATTCTTTCCAACCCAGGTTGTTCTGTGATTCTGCAATCCTTCATAACGTTTAGAGTGGAGCAGAGTTAAAGTTAACCTGTAGCTATCTTCCTTCTTTCCAGTGACGTTATTTAAAGGTGGAAATGATTACAGAGCATCCTCTTACCTTGATAGTAAAAATCAGTGTTGTTCTCCGTTTAATCCTGTTAAATATCACATAATCTCTAGTGGGACTTTGCAATATTTATGGCTCAGTTGCTTATGTTTCAAAACAGATTGTTGGAGGTTGCTTTGGGAATTTCTGTGTTCACGGTGTTCAGATTTAGAAGAACACAAACCTCATGTGCCTGGCATGGTGCATTCCACCACTGACTGTAATGCACTTTCTGTACACATGATATTCAAGAAGGACACCTTGTATATAGATATCAGATGGCAATAACAATTTGCAGACTTTCATCTGAGGAGACAGATGGCCTTGGACTTATGTAAGGAGTTAGCAGAACAGCCCTTGCAGTAAGATTCAAAGACTGTTAAATTTAGTGTGGTTTTCGTTCATAGTTAGCCATTTTGATGTGGGCATAGGATGATTGCGGTGGAGGCTTGGAGAGGCCTTAAATGTTTATCTGCAGATTGTGGTCATTGGAAATATGCCTAAAATAATAACTTCCTTTTTTTTTTTTTTTTTTTTTTCTCCCCCACAGAATATGTATCTAAGCTGGATTTTGGCATATGCAGAAGGTCACAGAATGGTAAATTATAATATTTAAAATCAAAATCGTTTGTAAGTTTGAATGGGCAGCAATTTTGTATCAATGCTGAGTGGGTTTGCAGGCTTACATACATTACCAACCAAAGCTTTGTATCAATCCTTCAGGTTATATAACTCACTTCAGGAAAAAAAATATATCCTGGAATTCCTGAATGGGAAATTGTTTTTAAGCCTTTGAAGATGTCTCCTCAAAGTGTAAGCTGAGAATTACACTAAGTAACATTCTCACTTTGGTTCTGCCCTAAACCTCCCAGAAGCAAAAGTTCTCTCAGCTTCACACCTCCTGGTACCCAAATTCCCTTTACTTTAAATATTCTTTATAGAAATAATGGCAACAGGCTGCCCTTCCTTTCCTGGAGCTCTGGCTCCAAGGCTTCTGGCATTACAGGTGACTTTTCAATACATCTTCAGTATAAACTGGCTTGAAAACAGCTTCCCACTGCTTCCCCGTGGCTTCCTTGTGGAAGTTTCATTGCATTGAAAGCAGAAGCCTGGGCCGTATCTATAACCATTCAATGACAGATCCTGACAAAGTCAAGTGAAGTCAAGTCAAGGATAGTCACTAATTCACCGTGACTCCTTTCCCAGACACGTTTAGCATGGACAGTACCTCCTACTGTCACTTGTCTTTGTGGAGGATGGTTAATCATGAGTTCCAACTCTCATCCCCTAACTACAGTAGATCTGTGACCTAAAGGAAGCAGCTACTAATGCATTTTCCAGCTGCAGGGAACTCTTTTTCCATGTAAATTTTATCTCATCTTAGCTCCACCTTATCTCCACTGGAGTCAGAGAAGCTGTTAGGAGCACAAGCTGTTTGCTGAGCTGAAGGTTGGGTTTTGTCGTTTCAAAGGGATTCAGACCCTTACATTAGCACACTGATTTCTCCAGTCCTCCACATCTCAAGGACCAGAATTAATTTTAATTCTCCAAAGAGTATTTATTCCACCCTTATTTTTACAGTCTTTGTGTATACATTTTAAGAGAACCAGCCAATTTTCATTTAAGTTGACTGTCTGGATAGAAAACTCTACAACCACCATGGGCTGCCTTCAAGATAAATATTATGTTTTGTTTTTTTGCCTGGAAAGGAATACCATTTGAATGGCTCTTCATCTGTGGTCCTCAATTATACTTCTAGCCTGAAGAGGAAATTCAGTAATAGGAAAAGAACAAAAAAGATACTGAAGAAATTAACGCTTAGTGTTCTCTAAGTTCTGATGTTTTGTTTGGGTGTAATGCAAATACTTACAAAGGGCTTTTTTTTGGAACTAATAATTGTAAATGTGTTTTTTGCAGTTAAGATTTATGGGGTTTACTCCTGTTCAGGGAATCTTCAATTAAAATATTATCCTTCTGCTGAAATTTGTACAAGTCTTAAGTGGAACCTAAATTGTCATTGCACATCATAAAACCGAAATTATACTCCAGAGAAAGAAATAATCTATGATTAACAATAACAAATGCAGAGCATCTTACATATGCATCACAAACAACTGACAAGGTCACTCTCCAGTACACAATGTCAAGAAATTCCAATCCAGAGTCATCTCTAGTGTCTAATTATTCTGCACTCGGATCTTGTTTTTATCTTCTCTGCTAAATGAGTTCCTGCATGGCAGCCAAAGGAAGTGGTGAACCACCCACACGGAAGACTTTATATTTGGTTTTAAGAATAGTTTTATACCAGCTTGCTGTGGTTGCTTCAGCAGCTACTGCTAATATTTTACCTCTTTTTCAAGTGGAAAAAGAAGTATCTTCACAGTGACAAAAGATTAGCAGCCTTGCAAGTATCCAAATTATGCTTTAGGTCTGATAGAATTTCCATTAAAAAGGAAGTAATATAGGCAATTATTTGATCTGCTCCAAGTTACTGATGTGATATTGCTATACAAAAAACAGTAAAAAATCCTCTGTGTTTCCTGTTGAAGTGTATTTCTAGGTGAAAGGTTCTACGTTGCTGCACTGTGGAAGTGTGCATTGTATTGTGTCATGACCTTTCCTGGTGTATAATCTCCGAGGGCTTTCATTACTGAACTTATAATTTAACTTGAGAGAGCAACCTACTCTCAGACCTTGGTTACTCTCAGCCTAATACGTTGGAAAAATAGTACTGTCATGTACCAGCATGGGATGCTTGTTGTCCTAGTTCAGAAGAGCTGTTGCTTGATGAGAGCACTGTGTTAGCGATTTTTTATTTTCCACTACTGCCCTTTCAGTGCTCAGCACAGTTCACTTATTCAGATTAATGGAAAATATTAATAAATTTGGATCAAATTTGCTGAATAGCTTTGGTCACAGTGCACATTTCCTTTGTTCAAAATTCCCCCAAACCTCAAACCACAGAATGATTCAATACCAGTCACAAGTCGAATGAGCAACTCTCAGACTCTAAAAAACATTGAAATCAATGAGTCTCACTTGTCTAGGTTAAAAGCGCTCCTTTCCTGTCTGATGAGACACTTCTTTTTGTGAAGCCCCACTCAAAATCTCACACTTGCTGTGAACCAGCTCTGAGCTGGGATTGCCCCGGGAGAGATATATGCTTTTTAGTAACAAATAAATTAACAATTCAGTTTTTTAAAGATACTTTTAATACAGGAAAATACAATAAATACCTTAAGTATATGATAACAACAGAACAGGTAAGAGGCTCCCCGTTGGGAAAAGTCTTACAGCATCCTTCTCCCACAGGCTGAGGCTTCTTCTAATGGTCTGATTTTGCCAGTTTCACATTTCTGGAAGATCCCATCCTGGCAGCAGACAAATTGTGCCAAGACCAGTGCTGAGGACAGTGTTAGATAATGGAAAATTCTGCGGTGAGCCAGAGCCTCCACTGATGCAAACAATGACTGCGGATGGGCCTGACCTCAAGGCACCAAATAGCTTGATGCTCCGCAACTGAAATTGAGCAACGCTTCCACTGTTGTCAACAAGCGTTAATTGGATAAGGACTGGAGCCACTCACAGATGTTTGGAGCTCAGCTCTAATAGCAGAATATTTCTAAATTCTTAGCAAAGCCTCTTAGTGCTGGCTAGGACTCAGAATTTACAATGCAACCACTACCTAGACTGCAAGGCGAGTGGTCACGGTAGCACATCAAGTGTGTTTCAGGAGTCTGCTGCAACCTGATGTTCACAGCCCCACTCAGGCTATCCAGCTTTTATCACCAACCCACATTTTAACCCTTGACTTCAGTTTAAATATCAGGTATGTTCAGACAGACTGGAAAGATTCTGATCAAGAATTTAAATACCGTGTTTCTTCACTATCTTTATAAATGTTTAAAGCCAATTTGCCTCCATTCATTGAACTCCAGAGCCTAGCTGTTAATGCTGCTGCTATTAGTCATATGATAGAGAATGTGTGAATCTGTTCCATTTCAAACCTACAGTTTTGGAGATGTGGTAAATAAGGAAAAAAAACCCATGGTAGCTGTTTTGCAGCTTATGATGTGAAGTATGTTTCTAAGGTACCAATATCTGTGCTGTGTGATCCCTGGCAGCAGCCATCCTAAACATACCCCAAAACATCTTCTGAAAGAAAAGCTGTTCCTAGCTCACTGACACTTATTGGGGACCCCAAAACCAACCATGACCTTAAAATTTGCCTGGTTATTTCTGCCAGCCCTAGGTGGTCTGCTGACTTAACAAAACTTGCTCTCCTGAACCTGAACCTTACTTGTCACTTTTAGGCTGGTGGCACCTGCCATTTTTGACAGAACCTTTGCCAGTTCCCCAGGGGCGCTGCCTGTCCTAACCTTGGCCCATCCATCCTGTCTAGACACAACACTAACGCCATCCATTGGCAACTCAACTCAGTCCTTGGCAATTCAACTTTAATTCTGAGTATTAGACACTAACGTATTTTTTCCAATTTGAATGTGGGCCTGCAGAGTAGACTGACCTACCTCTGTTTAGTGAAGACATCAAGTAAGTGTACTTACTATTTTTTTTTTTTTATGTATGGCTACGATTACTCTTAAATTCGAGATCTAGACCCAACCTCAGCCTTTGCTCAAGGACTGTCTTGTTGAGCAGAGGCAGTTTCAGACGTTACCACATCCGTCTCTGCACTGCAGTCCTCTGCTGACTGTTATCACTTTCAGAACTGAAGGGACAAAATAAGATGTGTCCTCACTTCTGCTTAGCCTAGTCTATTTACACTTTTTGGTATTTTAAGCAAATCAGGCTGTAAAGTAGCATAGCCTTGGTGCAGAAAGGCTTTTTGCTCCATTGTCTGCAGGAGCAGTAAGACCCAGTGAATGTGCAGGACAGACACCCAAGTGTAAAAGTGTTATAAATGCAGCTTTACCCAACAGATCCAGTCTTCAGACTCCAAGGAATGGGTTGACAGCATTAAGGTTAGGATTTGGATGGGAGTTTGTGAGGTCTATTTAATAGCCTCACAGATTTGTCCACTAAGGTTAGGGTTTGGATGGGAGTTTGTAAGGTCTATTTAATAGCCTCACAGATTTGTCCAGAAGAGGAGAGATTTGTCTGGATGGAGGTCAAAACTGACACTGGCAAGATCTGAGCTACAGTTGCTTAGAGCAATTTCCAGTAAAGCTCACGAGAACATTTTGAAGTTTAAGGCCTGCTATATAAATATGCTTTTGTCAAATATACCTTTTTTTGGAGGCAAAAGAATACATTTTTTTTTTTTTTTAATCTTTATAACTGCCACCATTTAAAAAAAAATATTCTTTGGAAAATTTCCAAGGAATTCAATTGTCTGCTAGGAAATAAAGAAGGCCACAAAACATACAGTAAGACTAGGGTAGGGAAGCAGGTTTGTGGACTGAAGTACTGTGGTCAAGGATGAGGATGCTAACTCCAGGGGTATCATCAAGCAAATCTAGATAAGGTGTGGTTATGGCATGTGGTCTTTGGGAAGAAAGAAATAATAGTTATTGCATGTGGTTGGGGAAGATGTAGGACGGGGAGTTTTCTGCTTAATATTTTGACAAGTAACTTGAGGAAGGTCAAAGGAGCAATTCTTAAAATGTGAATTAATGATTTCTTTTGGAATGTAACCCTCTGACTTACTGGTCTGTACACATCTGGTACCAACTTGATTTGAGGTTAGCAGGCAACATATAAGAAACAATGGTGTAATGGTTTAAATCAATCAATTTCCCAATAATCCTCATTTACTGCACTTTATTTTCTATTATGGAGCAATCCTGGAGTGCACAAAATGGATTTCTTTCAGTTTAAGCTAAGCAAAATATACTCCTGGAGATCTTTTCTGTGCTGGTGCTAATAGATGTTATGTTTGGATCCTTGTCCCCAAGGGTGTACAATGTGAGCATAAACACCTCCGTTCCAGCTGTGTTGGTCTATAATCTGCTCCTACCGGGCCACGGTCCACTCTAATGTAGATGTAGACCGGTGTAAGTTTGCCAGAAAACTTGCTTCCTGTCCTAAAATGAAAATCACACAAAAACAGTGTTCTTTTGCCTTTTGACTCAGAGTTCTCTTAATTTATGATAAAGTAGCCTTTTACAGAAATGAACTTGCTCTAGGTCAAAAGAAGTGAATATGTAGCCAATCTGGAGTTCATTAAACGTCTTAACATATTTTTGGAGTTTTCCTGGTTTGCTATATAGTTACAAAAGTAGCAGCTTTATAATGCATTTTCAGCATATCTAAAGTTCCAGTTGGCTCTCCAATAGAAGCTGAAGCTGCCTTGACATTTCAACAGCTGTTCAGAACTATATATTTCCCCTTACTGAAGACCACTTACTCTTCAGAAAATAAATAACAGATGTGCCTTCTTCCACTATTTTTTTTTTTCAAACAGTTTTTACTTTGAGAGTTCTTGTGGTTTAAGAGTCAAAGGACAAGTAAAGCTTATAAATCCATTAGTGACAAAAATGTTTTAATAAGAGGCATTTTGTATATTGGTTGTTGTGGGGTTTCAGGGAGAAAAAGAAAGTAGATGCTGTTGTGTTGTAGGTTAAAACATTTTAATGTAAGAAAAATGCAGAGCAACATCACTTGGAAGTATCTCTATCCATTCAGTAAGTTATGGAATAAAGTCTGCTTTATATATAGAATCACAGAATCACAGAGTGGTCTGGGTTGGAAGGGACCCCAAGGGTCACAGAGTTCCAACCCCCCTGCCACGGGCAGGGACACCAACCTCCAGGCCTGGACCTACACAAGGTTGCCCAGGGCCCTGTCCAACCTGGCCTTGAACACCTCCAGGCATGGGGCATCCACCACCTCTCTGGGCAGCCTGTTCCAGCCCCTCACCACCCTCTCTGCAAAAAACTTCCCCCTTAATATATGGAGAAATGTATATATAAAATTTCTCATGAGAGAATATGCAAGTGAGCAAATAAAAAACATGTAAACTGACATATTTAAGACTTCCAAAATTTTCTGTCACAACATAGATGGGACTAAAAACATGTTTTTAAAAGTATATTGTTTTCCCTGCTGTTCCAAAATGTGATCTCTCATTTCTATCATCTCTTCCATTAGGCACTAACAGTATCCCCTGAACCCACTTGATTTTAGACTTGGTCCAACTTTGGCTGGAATACTTTCCCATCTCTTGTCCTGTGTGGATTTCTCTGTGCTGCCCATATGTGAAAGAATGAATCTTTACAAGAAATATCTGCTGGGATTTTGTCACTATTTTTTATAATTCAGTGATTATTTTTCTTTGTTTGCTCATATGAAGGGTGTGTCCACAGCTTTTCTTACCTGCTTATCTCACTCCAGAGCTCTTCCTCCACAGTCTTTAGCTAAAGCTCTGCTTGGTGAGTGAGACTATCCATGTGGAGCACGTTGGCTCTGGAAGCATGTTTCTTTGACTTCACAAAAATAGTTCTTCTCCCAGAGATACCACTTTTTCACTGATGTAGATGATGGCTCTGCTCTGATATATCCTTGTTACTTTTATGTAGAACCTGCCATTCCTTTAGAGCACCTGTCTGTGATCCTCTCCACTGACCTGGGCCTGTGATGGCTTGACCACTTGAGTGCTACTTACAGACATCTGTCTAACAAACTGTCAGGACAGACTGAAGAAGTTGAAGAAGAGTGAGAAGCCTACATCTAAACCACAAATTCAGAGGCCCTGTTGATCCCACAGGTCCAAACAGCCTGTCCTCAAAGGTCAGCAGATCCTGCTCTTAGCCCATCTTGCTTCTCAATGAAAGCACTTCACCATGCCAACAACATGCACTTGCCAAGAGTTCAGATTTCCACATGTAGGTTGACTTGGGGGACTACTGACACTGAAAAGGCTGCTGATGATTGAAGAGCTGATTAGAAATTTCCTGCCAGCATATTTTTTTCAACACAAAATAGTAATTATCATATCACAATGAGACAACGTTAAAGCTCCAACTGTGACTGACTCATGATTTCTTGGTAGTCCTTTCCATAGGTTGCTGTAGATCTGGAGCGGAGAACAGAGTTTTCAGAAACATCTATAGTAGACAGAAGAGATCCAGGGAGGTCCCTTGGTAGGACCTTCAGGTGGGTGAGTGCAGCAGGGGGAGCATTATAGAAGTTCAGTGTCTTGTGCTTCTGGACTCACCCAAAGCAACCAACCAGAGATCCCTCGCCTGACCTCAGTAGCCTCCTGCTTTTTTACAGAGTTTCCAAATTACTGAGCTCAGGATTCAGTGTTGCCTAACTCCATTCTGTAAATGTGACTACCTTTTTGGCACATGCTATCAGCAATCACTAAAAACTTAAAGGGGCTGCAAGAACTGATCCTTAAAGACGTTATTTAAAGACATAAAATCCAGGGCTATGTTTTACGCATCACTGAATTACTCTGACATACCAGGCCATCCCATGGCTTAAAATTTGTGCTCAGGATTTGATGGTGAAAAAGGTAGTAAACACCATTTTGATTCACTGTGTTTGTCATACCACGTCTGATTTGCTGCGGCATGTTTTGGTGTTAGCATGGAAAAAAGACACTGTGACTCACTGTGATGCAATGCAGAGGAGAGTGGAAAAGAAAAAAAAAAAAAAACAACCCACACGATTTCAAATGTACGATCTGCTCTCAATACAGATGACAATTGAGGTTGATTATGTGGTTCAGTTACTCATAAAAATAGGGGGAATATTCCTCCCTTTCCCATGACAAGTCAGCAGGACCAATCGGTGCACATGTTTAAGTGACTGTCCTGTCTTGTTTTCTTTCCC